>NJRQ01000252.1:78987-111452 GCA_003063805.1 Aphaenogaster ashmeadi | reverse complement strand
ATTATATCGTCTTTAATTTTATATTTGAGAGCCTTACTATCATTAATATTTAGTTATTACATTATTTGGCTAGCGTCTCTAGCCGATGCTCGAGTTGTGTTCGTTCGCTTGTCTGTTTTCGTTTTTTTCAGCGAACAGCTGTAGCGGGCACGCGAATATCTAAATATACTTTTGCCGATATCTCTCTAATGTAATTCCTAGCCGACTCTATTCTGCCGCGCGGAATTATGGCTATGCAGACGGAGTTGTGACGATGCAATCGCCACAAGTACTATTAGAGAAAACATTTATTGAAATTTAGTAAATTTTTCTCTCAGTGTAATAGATATGTAAAATATCTATATTTCCCAAGTAACCAGCGGGGATATCTACTGAATATTGATACAATATCCACATATCCATGTCCACCAAGTATGCTATTGAAGATATCCATTAGATATCCATGTGTTATCCATACATCCATGTCCACCAGGTAGCTAACAAAGATATTTACTAAATATCCACATGTTATTCATACATCCATGTCCACCAGATAGCTAACAGAGATATTTACTAGATATCCACATATTATCCATACATCCATGTCTACTAAATAGCTATCAAGGATATCCAGTGGATTTATGAGCAGTACGCGACATCGTCGCCAAATGGACGCGGTGGAGTTTATTTACTCATAAGTAAAAAACCACCCAGGATGGAATAAAAGACGCAGCATTATGAGATTATTCACTCATGCACGGAAAGAATGGTTTTGTTGAAATATCTAAAAATTTGGCCAGATACGAATTTGAAAATAATTTTTGTTGGACTATTAAAATAATTATGTAGGACGCCCAAAATATTTGCTGGAATATCAAAACTTTTTGTAGCATTATCATAATGTTTGAGCGTCCCACGTAGTTACTTTTGATAGTCTAACAAAATTATTTTCAGATCTGTATTCAGATGGCTAAATTTTTAGATATTTCAGCAAAACCGTTCTTTCACCGTGTGTTCTAATAATATGATTCTTTAAAGGAGAGTCCCCAAAAGTGGGGACTCTCCAAGAGATGAGATTAAAGAGATGTTACTTGGGGGGAAAGTACAATTACATAATTAAAACGACGAAAAATATTAAAGATGATTAAAATGGATATCTATCTAAATATCCATTGGATATGACATGGATGTCTAGTGAACGTTGGCTTAGATATCCTATGGATATTTATGAGATCTCGAATTGCGAACATTTGGATAAAGCACGTCTAATGGATGTTTCCTACATATTTGTGGATATCTGAATATTCATCGGGAGATATCCATTAGATATCTAATATAAATTATGTTCTGTGTAGGGTACGATTCTTTGAATCTAGTCCGAGATAATTTCAGTCTGACTACCGGTGAAATTATAGATTGTATGACAATATTTTACGTACAGAATATTCTTACGCTATTAAAAATTCTTTATTCTTCAACAACAGATGAAAGATATGTCAATATTAATCTAAAATATAGTTTGTCACTTACCGTATGCTCGATTATCGATGTTAGATCATTCATGCGCTTTTACTATGCACTCGAGGCGCAATTATTTCTTATTAAGCCGTCAAAGCGAGACATAATGCTCGAAGCCGATACGTGTCCGATTACGAAATCGTACCCGAGCGGATGCAACCGCTTGGTAATGCAGCCGCGATTAATATGATCCGCGGATGCTAATCGAGATTCTAATCGTTTATTCTCGCATCGTACCCGCACACCTGTTCGACCGATATGGCTAGACCAGGGATTCTTTTAACGCGGACTTCTCCGAGATCTTTCGAGCAGTCACGTTACTCATCATACTTTCTAATGTGCCAGCACGAGCTTTTTATTTTCATAACGAAATGATGTCAGCTGCCATTAACTACAAGTCAAAGGAGTCGCTAACGTCGCTTTGATCTAAGAAATCAAAGAGAGAGCAAGCCGTCACAATACTTATTTCATTCGGTTTATTATTTGTGAACGTCTAATGATGTCGCCTCTTGTGAATAGTAAAAGAAATGTCAAAAGATTCATTTTCTAAATACTCTTTTATGCTATAATGATTTTTTCGATTGCATTATAAATGTTTATGAAAACTAATATATATACTATAAATACATAGTAATCATTAATGCACATACTAAAGTGATCGTTTCTTACAAATAATCCAATATTATAATCATTTTTTTTATATTCTGTGAGTAACTAAGAATAATCGAAATGTCACTGGCTTTAACGCTTTTGAAGAATCGCCTTTGCATTCGCGTCTAGAATCAAAGCAAACGACGAAGGTCGATGACGATGGAAATCCTGAAGGGCTGGGCGAGGATCGATTTCGCTTGGCATGCAAACGATTCTTGCGATAAACTCGTCTGAAGACTGCTCACTCATGCGGGCACGGACGATAGTACGTCTTCTTGGTGACTTTGTTATTCAAATCGTTCGTCGGACCGAAGCGACCGTGGAAAATCGCCTTTGAATGTCAAAACACTTTTCCAACTTCTCCGAAGAAAGTCCTATTCTTCACACCTTGTGGCCTAAAACGTCCAATCGTCACGTCTGGTAACATTTAACTCATAAAAATCTGATTTTAATGTCTGAAGTTTTTCTCTTTTGTTCTTATGTAAATTTTACTTTTGAAAATTCATCGACAATTTCATTAACGAGCTTATAATTACGAATTAATTGGTGAAAGAGTGAATAATAATTCTTATTAGAGTTCTATTGATATATTTTTTATTAAATTTTCTATTTTTCCTTATTAAGATAAAATTAAGCTTCCAGAAATTTCGCTCTAAAGCTTACGGTTATATTTTCATTTGCTGTATTCTTATTAATCAATAAAATGAAAATATGTTTGATGGAATAATAATTGCTAATAAGAATTCACGTCTCTGTTTAAAGAAAATCATGCTAAAAAGCTGTCGATCCTTAAGACATATCTCGATCGAAATAGTTCACTTTGTTATTCGAATCGGAGGGCTGAAACGAGGTGGTCTTCCTTTGAATATAGAGAAGCCCTTCCTTTCGAGCTTTTCGGGATTCATGCGTCACGATCGCAGCTAGACGGAGCAAATTCAAATTCCGCGATGGGATTTCTCGAGGCTTTTCAGATTTTTATCGTTGGTATCCATCGGTGAATGTCTCGCAAGCGGAGTATGCTAATTCTGTTGGAATGCTGGCTGTGGTGTTGACTTCTTTCTACTTGCTCACATTATTCGTCGGCATACGTTCACAAAAATATACGTAATGGCCAAACGGTATTTTGCATTACGCGACTTGGATAATTGATTGCGAGAATTTTATCAAATATTTTTATCAGAAATTCTATACCTAATACTCTCTCGGAGCTATGAGAGAATCGCAATCTCAATTAATTTTAATACTCTAACAAAATATGAAATAGTGTATATTACAACAGAAAAAATATCTTTTAAATATCTTCCATAAAAATACGCGGCACGTTCGTGCGAGGCGCCAGTTGAGATACGTGCATACGTCGTGAGAAGTCTAATCGCATAAGTGGAAATGAAAACAAGTACAGCGATCCTTTCTAAGAATGAAGGATCGTGGGCCGAAGATGAGCGCACCCGCGGACGAAGAACCGAGCAACGGATTCGCGATTCCCCTTTCGCGAAGCAAACGGGCTCGACGAGATGTTTTCTCCCTCGGCCGGTGCGCATTTCTCACGACTCGAGAACGACTTCCGTACTCCGTTCTTGTTCCCTCTCAGAGAACGAGCAAACAGTCCGATTCGATCGCGGGGAGATTAATTCGCTCGCCCACACTCCGAAAATTAAAGGAGTGCCGCGGAGAAGAAGCCGTGAGAAATTGTATGGTCGATGAAGAGACGAGACGTTACTTATGAAAATGGCGTTGATCGACGGGTGGGTGTCGGCGCAATTGTCGTTACACGCGGCGCTAGAAAGGGAACCAAAGAAAGAGGCTAGCAATTAGCAATTTAACCAATAAGTCTGCAATTGGTGATTCCATTAATGGGACGGCTCCGTTCCCACAGAAGACGGAGCGTTTTTCACTGTTTTTCTGGCGCGGGGCTGCTCCCCTTTCGCGAAGCCACGCAATTGCCTCGTGAACGTATAATTATTGCATTAACGATTAATCTCTCTCCCGCGGTTACTCGCGGGATCATCGATATTGCCCGCTCGATGGCGCACATTTGATTTCGTGCGGTGCAAGATATGTAATGCCAAGGCCAGAGTTCTCACTTTTCTTCAGGTATCCACGTTGCTTTATGCATCTTTTCTGACGATATTGTGTTAGCTGTAGTTTATCGTGACGTTTTACAAATGTAAAAAACTTATTTGTTAATCCGAGAACTGCAAACTAGCAATCAGTCTTTGTGAGAAAAATTTCGAAGATTTTTACAACAAATAACTGTTTTGTCGTTTTATTTCTTTCACAATACATTTCTCTATTATAGAAGGTAAAAGGTACTATTTTCTTTTTTATATTTCCGGCTTACAATAAATCCATTCTGAATTTCTTAGTTGAAAAGGGAACGGTGTGTGTCGTTTATTCTCAACATTCATTTGGAAACTACATTGATGGAATTAAGATTTACAACTTACAATTTAAAAGGAAAAGTGCATCATTTCATGCACAGATGTCATGCAAAAAGAGTCTAACGGTTAAAATTTTAAGGATAGAAATTCAACGGTAAAATAATTCTTTTTATCCAGTCTAGGGGCTTGAACTCAAACAGAACCTAAACTGGTTATGTTACAAGAAAGCATGAAAATTCCGTGCACTTTGGAAAGTTAGGTTTCTATTGTTCGTGGCGGCAGGGGGCAAGGATAATTAAAACAGTCGAAAGCTGCGCGTGACCGCAGAAAATAAACCGTTAATAAATTCGTGCTGCGCCAGTAGGCGGACAAATTGACTGCCGATAGCGCGCGGGCTGTATCCCACGCGGTCGATTATACATTAATTAAACAATCAATATTTATTAAGCTTATTATTGGACATGATCGCGCGAGCCCGGGCATTAATTCGATTGTGCGTCCGCGTGGTGAGGTCAGGCGTATTTCGTTTAATAGGCGCCGTATTGTTCATAACGATGCAATAAATATGGACGCGGGCAAATGAAGACGATAAATTATCGAACGCCCCCGCTGTCAGCACCGGGTGTCTCCCGTTTGCCTTTCTAGCCTTTCTACTTGGCTCTCTCAATTATTAGCTTTCGTCTTATACCCTTTGTCATTTTGGTGAATGTCTTGCGAACGTCTTATAATTTTAACGCATTTTTAATAAAACTGGCCAGTAGTGTCGAAACAAATCTCATCCGTAGTTTATAATTTTGAATTTACAGAGTTATGAATTGCAAACGCTGGAATAAAATTTTTCCTCAAAGAATACAAATTTTGTTTGCTATTGTAAGATATTAGTTTAAGTACGATTATTATCGCATGTTACTACTTTTTGAAATTAAGATATTTTATAGAATCTAGAAATAGAAAAACAAATTAATTTTATATTTATCTGAACGTGATATCTATTTGCATGCATATTCAAGATATAAAGTAGTATTAATTGTAACATTTTTTTAATAATATTCAGATATTCATTAAACAATTCTCTACTGTTCGCAAAGATTGTTTGTATTAAATTTACGAAATAATGAATCATCAAAGATAGATACGGTGAAATTGAGACTCCCTACACAATACCGGAAATAACAACTTAACTACTGGATGACCATTTAAACGCGGTTTCAACCCCTCGATACAATCTACGGTTCTCAACCCCAGCCTTGCTTCCGCCTTTCCTTTCTCGCCGCTTATTATAATCAATTAGCGCCACGTTATCTACCAGTACGCGATTGTACAGATTGTCGATACGTATACACTCACTGTCGAGGGGTGCAACCCTCGTAGTTTTTTATATACACCATACATTCGCGGGGGTGGGCCTGCAACAGGCTGATGAGTAGCAAGATCTTTCTAGGAGCTCTTTTTTTTTACTTGTTTCCCTTTTTCTTGAAACGCTATGTATGTCAGTATGCTTTCGAAACGCTGTGTAAATTTCTTCAGATTATATTAGTATCATATGTGTTATATATTTGAACATAAATTGTCTAATCTTTAATCATCTACAATAAATCTAATGTCATTTATATCAGATGATATTGTGGACTATTCTTGAAGGAAGATTACCTAAAGATCTTAATGCTGTGTGGAGAAAGAGGATTATCATTTAACACACAAATTACTTCGTACTCCCGGATATTTCTGTAACCTTGTATTCACGTGGGATCTCAGAGTAATTTCTATCAATGGAGGAATTAATGATATCGGGGATGATATTGTAAGGAAGACCAGCCTCTCCCTTCTCCCCCGAGGATAACGAAACGATGGACGGATTAAATTGCGCGAGAAATACGAGACGTGCGCGTTTATCTTAAGCGCGGAATTGTATGAGTCAGCTGACACACGGGAACCTAGTCTCTATAACCTACGGTATGTACGATTCGTCGCCCATAGGTCTCGTTTACTCGCGGTAAGGGTGTATGCACCGGCAAACAGGAAAGAGTGCGTACAAGGAAGCAGGAGAGAGAGAGAGAGAGGAGAGGGAGAGAGAGAAAAAGAGAGACAAAAAGAGTGACGAAGGCAGCGCCTATCGCTCTTTCCGCGCCTTTCCTCGAAGATCTTTTACGCTTCTGCAGAAACCCGATAGTCCTGTCAGCCATTAAGCCAGAGTCGTGCCCGGTGAAAGGTTGGTAGGGAGGGCGAAGGGCGAGAACGGAGTCGGTAACAATCCAGGAGAAAAGAGAGAGAAGTTCTCTCCTCGCCGGCGCGTGGAGGAAAGAGGGTGGTAAAGTACAGAGGGGCTCCGGAAAAGGGAGAAAAAGGCGCACCTCTGTGTGTGCTGGAGGCTGCCTTCTCTACGCAGAACCTCGCGATCGTCATCTCGGTAAGGATATAACGCGAGTGCGTTAACGTCGACGCAGGTATTACCGTGTAACCGTTAAAAGATGGGTGCGATTTTCCCCTTGGATATTATCGAGCGATTCTTGAATCTATCGACGATCTTCGCGCTATCGTAAGTCCGTAATCGTGCCGTCCGTGTTTCAAATATATTTACGTAATTATAATAGTTCCTCGAGAAATAGTATAATTAAAATAGTATATTTAAAATAATTATTATAGCTCATGGACAGAAACAATGTTATGTCGAAATCGACATAACATCGACAATGTCCAGATTGCAACGTTTGCATAACTCATCAGCTCTGCCGAATTCAATGCGATAAGAGTAACTTATAAAAAAATAATCTCTATAAAGTCGGAAACGAATTCGTAACTTTGTCACGCGCATATACGGAAAAATGCTACGGCGAGAACGCTATGGCGCCCCAACGACTGGAACGTTGACCGTTTAACCGAGAGAAACGGTCAATGAGACGATTCTATTGCCATGTAATTGTCATTTTGCAGAGGAACAGTGGTCGCGTCTAGACGACGGTAATTGTGGCAAAAGGACAAAAGACGATACGCGCAGGTAAACGTCACCGTTATATCTTTACCGAGATGATCATCTCCAGAGCGACCAGAATCTATGGTCGTCGTCGTCGAGGTGACGAAAGAGAGAGACGCCGGAATAATTAAATCCATTACGGCCGCCCAATTCTTATCGTCGCGTAGAGGCAATGTCAAAACTCATAATTAATTTAATCGTTCGGCCAAGCAAGTTTCGCTAACAAAGAGATGACGAGTAAAAAATCAGTAAAAAGAGAGATTGTTATAAATATTCAAGATGGGAAGAAGGATGTATATCCGTATGGAAAAAGGTATATACATTTTCTCTTATTAATCTATTGTACTAAATGTTATATAAAGTCAGGAAAACTAACATATCCATATAACTATATCGACATATCTATTATGCCAATTTACTTCAAGAAACGGATTTATTCGCGAATGTAATGGAAACTTGAATGTAGGTTAACATTAATGGATTTACGATGTATTAGTCTCACAAAGGATGCAATTTTCTCCGTTCTAATTTTTATTCCCAACGTTTCGGAGCGGAACTGTTTTAACAACGGGCCTAATTGCACGTGATACACATTGGTATTCTTCAGCAGCAGAGTGAAACAGATTAAAATAGACTTTTCAAGAAATGTAATCTTAAATCTATGATGATAATGCATTCTCCAAGTAATACTATCACTCTCGCGATCTGCAATTATTGTTAAAGGCTGAAAGAGACTGAGTCCTTGCCGTCGTATATTATTATTAACATCACTTGTGTCCATTGAAGATTTGTGTCCGCTCTCATCTTACGAAGAGTTGCAGCAAGCTCGATCAACTGAGGAGTGATTCTGAAAAACGACGTTGTTTTCTGTTCTGCAACATTGTTTTCAGCATAGACGCAGAGTGTGCGCGGGTCATGTCGACGCGAGCAACGATCGGCATCAGATTATTAAAGAGAAACTTCTGCGGGAGCTTGATAAGCCATGGGGTATTTCACACTCGGACAGACCTTGTATCGCGCGGGGCGTTAATGTAGCGTTATTTAACTCGGTTAGATGGTCTCCCCTCGACTGGACGGCCGCCCGCCTCGCGGAGAACCCCTGGAAAAATCCGGGGGTGCTCGTCGTCCCGTGAAAACACCGCGGGGGCAGTGACACGCATAAAATAGCCAGCTATTCCGCTTACAGCACGTCAGGTGGTAGGTGATCACGTGTTGAAAGTTGCTCTTTGTAACATCGTCCGTTTACCGCAGTTTAGACAGGGGTTGGTGTGAAATTCATATAATTTTGATAAATTCAGACATTAATGTTACAGACACATGTATATAATTATTGTATATATGTATATCAAATAATATATATACCTATATATCAAACTTTAGATAAAATTGCTTTTTGACATCGCTAAGATAATTTTTCCGGAACGTAATTTCATGTGAAGATATAATGCATCGAATACGACTTATATATTTACTGTTCGGGGAGCACGGTGCCACTTTAAGGACGTCGATAAATTCTCATTCTCACGGAAGATGAATATCGATTCGGTAGGTAGCACGTGCCAAAAGGCAATATCTGGCGAATATGTTAAGGAAGTCGCATACATCGGGGTCAGTACAGCGTGAAAATAGAATGTAAAGTGCTCGCAGGCCTCCCCGCTTATGCTGACCGGCCGCGGGGCGGCCTTAGGCGCAATAGGGCGGTTTCCACAGGGGGTTGGTTTGACGTGTATGACGTGCCGGCCACGTGACCGGCCTGCCAAGTCGACAATCACTGCTCTGGACTACGCAGGACGAATCTTAAGTATGGGATATTCAAATAATCTTGACGTTGCCTTCACGCTCTTTTTTTTCGGGAAACTGGCGAAGGTTGACTGTTCTAACTGACGATGATTTCACGATTATCGTATAACGCTTAAACTTAAATAAAATTTACGTTAACATAAGACTGAAAATGAAGTAACATAAAATGTAACTTTTAATGTAGTAATCGTTTGCTTCGCCATAAAATGTAACCTTATACCGGAAAGAAAACTGTAATTTCCTGAGAGAGCACTTAGTAATATCTGTCACCCTAATCTTCAGCGATTTAAAATTCTATTGTCCGGTTCTTTGCCCTCGGAAAAGAGACTCAGAAATCAAATTTCGCCCAATACGCGGGAAAGTTGCTGTAAGAGACCGGGAGTGGTCAGCATGCAGGTCTACCGCACCATACATCACTGCCAGTCGAGCAGCAAAGGGTGCCAATGCGAAATGATGTCGAGGTATTGTCGCGGAACTTTCCCTTCCCGGTAACGCTCTCTTTTATATGCATAGTTTCATTTCCTTCTCGGAAATTTACGGCAAACACAGTAAAGGCAAAACGATTTCCTATTCATGTCGCACTGCTATTTGGTCGCTAATCATGATTCGTTTATATTTTCTATCAAAACTGTAATATAATTTTATTCGTTACACTTCGAATTGACTCCTCTAAAACTTTTAAAGTATAGCATTCAGATTTTCTTTTTTTTGGTTACTTATTCTTTTTAAATGCAAATATCTTTTTTTACAAATTCAGAGTTGTAGAATTCTTACATTATTTGAATTTAAAAAATTTTAAATATTTTTAAATATTAAGATGAATTGCCAAACATTCTATCTGCATCTGAGGAACGGCTGCGTTTGATCGAGTAGCACGTGCCGAAGGGCCCGCACATTGCCTCCGTCTAACGGTATGGCCGCGTTGATGATGACGAGCGATGACGGCGGCGGCCTAACTGTTATCCGGTCGACTGTTTACCGATCCCCGCATCTGCCGCGCGATCGGCTATTTCGTTTTCATCACGCTGCAACCGCGATTAATGGCGCCATGCGTCCGAGCATCTCACGCTGCTTACCTGGCCCTTAATTTAGGGTTTCACCGGTACAAGCTCTGGGCAACAATGATCATCGAATTTCGTCGATCAATAGCTTTGGGCCCACGCTCACCGTGGCTCCGAAAACAGACGGAATAAATTAGGTTCCATTCGCCGACGGAATCCGTAATACCCATTTAGAGATTCGTTGCGCGCGCGATGTTAGTGAGTTTCTCACATAGATCGTACGGTTGATTAGAAAATGGATCAGAGTTAAATCTATCCATCAGGATCAGTTCTACGCACTACGATAGGATGATAGGATCAGTTTTATAAAATCATCATTGGCTCTATTCTTATAATGAAGGTTCTAGAATCGTTCAACTAAATGAAATAAAAGTTATGGGAAAAATCGAAAAAATAAGAATATAGTTTCAACATATGTACATAAGAATATAATCACGTAGGGTTTACGTGAAATAAGATTATCTCGCGTTTAATGCTTAAGAATCCTTTTGAGTACGCAAGTTGTCTAGTACCAGTACATCTTGTCGCGCCTTGTTCGGGACGCATATGTGCGCGTGCGTTAAAAAGACACAGGAGAAAAGGGGAAGGAAGAGAGGAGGATGGCCACGTGCCTCCGGTAGCACGCGACCAACCTAACGGTTTTAGACTCACCCCACACACGCCGCGCTCGGAAACCAGTCCACCCCTTCTCTCGTCACCCTTGCCGAGCCGCCGGGCAATGCCGGTTCAAAACACGCCAGACGAAACACTGTTATTCTATTGGCTCTGGTATCTATCCCCCTATGGTGCCCTCCCCTTTGATACGCTTCTCTCGTCGTCTACACTCTCGTCGCGGTAACTGCCGCGATTTTCGGCACCAACATCCGGACAATACTTATGCGACTCACAGTTTCCTGCTAGGAATCCTGGCAGATTCTTAGCCATGATTTTTATACGATTATATGATTACACGAAACTTTTCCGAGAAAATATTTTTGAGGCAATATATTGCGTGGTCTCTTTTATAGTCATCTTTTACCTACCTTTTGACAATTTATGAGATTTTAGAATATTTCATATAGGGAAGGTATTAGTTTGTCGTATACTTGGTACTATATATTGTGTTCTTTATAAAGAATTCTCAAATCACAATACGTCACCTTTAGTCATATTTTTACATGAAACAGTCGTAAAGCCTCGCAGTGTTAAAATACTCAAGGTAGCGATGTAGAAACCGATCGGATCTGATCTGTTATGTCGGACGTTTCCTCGCGGTAGTCTCGGGTCTCGCTCTGAATGAAAACCGGGGCCCGGCCAAGCATAATCGAATGACGTAAGGCCCTAATAAAATCGTAAGTCGGTTGACAGGCGGTGCATATACCTCGGGAATAATACCCGGGGAATTCCTCCCCCGTAACCCGGGCTGGGTTGCATTGTCGTCGCCTTACGTAAGAATGGCGACGAAGAAACGACGCGGAGGGCAGATGCTGCTTAGACATTCGGTCGCGTTGCTACACGACCGAGAAAGAAGAACGGCTGGGAGGAGAGGAACCCGGTTCTAATGCGATCTGCCATCTTAGAGGGGTGTGCGTCTTGCTGAGACGCGAGTAAATCGGGGAAAAGGGACTCTATAACGATGAGAAACGTCTACTTGCTGTCGTCCTTCCGTTGAATAGGAAAATGTGCAAGTAATTGCGACGTTTGCGACATTTGGGCGAGAAAAAATTAGTGTGGTATCAAACAATATCAAATTCTGTCGAGAGATTTTAAATTATATTAGAGCAAGGAAGCGCTTAATAGTTGTAATAAAAATATTTTGTATTAATTAAAATGGAATCTTGCTTAAATTCTCATTAATACTGGATACTGATCTATTATTTTCAACTTATTTTATTTAATTTTCTAATCGGGAAGTAAATTCTATTCTTTTTCATCGATCGAAGAGAAACGATGTGCAACGGTGCGGCAAACTAGGCGTTAATGCGTAAAAGTTCACGTCAGTTCGGCCCTGGCAGCAATGCGTTCTACGAATCATGATTCCAATATGCCGTAAATTAATTCCTGAGAAATAGAAGTATAATCATTCGCCGTCACGAACATTGAAACAATTGGTTATGCGAGAGTTCCTAGATTCGTGAAAACAATGAATCCCACTATGTGAAAAAGTTGATGATTTTTAGGGTCAAGAAACGTTGTTTTTACGGAAGAACATTACTTTTTAACATTATTCTTCTTTCAGTTTTTTAATTGAGGCAATTGTTTACAATTAAAAAAATAGGAATTGTAATCGAATTTGTGTGTGATTTTATCGCATCAGTAGCCTTGAAAGAATCGCGAAAAGTAACTAAGAAAGCTGATCGATTATAAGACCACCAAGGAGCAAGAAGAAACAATACAAAGAAGCAAAGGGGTAGGGAATCGAGTAAATCGCCAACGAAGGCGAGGTGATCGCGAATTCGCGGGTGGATCGGCAATGTATAAGAGAGGGCGAGGGGGATCAAACGGGGGAGAGAATGCGGGACGCAACCGCGAAATCGGACCGAGCCGTGAAAATAACGATTTCTCTTTTGTGACGCGTTCCGTGTACGTTAAAGCGAGAAGGGCCGGTTTCAGTAGGAGGGATTCATCATCGGGCCCGCGTGACTCGCCGATATTTTTCCCGAGACGCGCCTCGAGAATCGATATTTTATGTAGATCGCGCGGAAAGAGCAGCACGCCCTCGTCGTCGGTGGCTATTCTCGCCCTGGCGAACAAAAACACTTTGAATCAGAGAACGAGCGGACGAACGAGAGTAAAGGAATAGGAGAAAAAGGGACGAAGAGAATCTCTGGAAGGGAAGATGAACAGAAAGAGAGAGAGAGAGGAGAGAGAGCCGTTGCTTAGGAAGGGATTCTGGTTGCACGGTGCTGTGGCCAGAATTCATCCAGAAAATGGAACTTTTTCATGGCGATTCCTCGCTCGCGAGCGGAGAAAGCGTCTGTCGCTATTCATTCGCCGAGTCCGCCAATTTAGATGGGAATGTATACGCTACTGTTCGGTGAAATCGGAACGTGATGATGGAATCGACCCATGTTGCTGGACTCTAATATCCGATTTGTGATAAATGATCCTGTCTCGGGTTCATTAATTAAATATATATTAAGAATTCACTGTACGCACAATCCGGAAAAAGAAATTGATGCAATTCATGAAAGTGAAGTTTTGATTCTAGCATGTTGGCAAAAGATAGTAGTAAAATTTTAGATCAATTATTAATAATAAATACTGCTATTATGATTATATTAATATTAATTAACAATCGTGTTAATAGTCGTGTCACACATCTGGATCTAAAATTCTGATTTTACCGAATATTATTTATGCAACTTTGCGCGTCCATTCAGACTTCGACGAATTAGTTCTGGGAAACTTTTGTTGTGATGGATGCAATATTCATGAGGGGCGGTATATAATTTAGACGTTGGTTTGTATGGATATCAGAGAACACTGCTCGCATTGTGCTACTTCGTATTGTGTGTTTCTTATATTATAATTTAAATTAGCTAGGAAATGTTCATGTTAAAACACGTAATAGTGCGAAAGACTTGTTCTGCTAGAAATTATCTTCATTAGAGCGTATTCGCAACGTTTAATTTAGCGAACAAATGCGATGTTCGCAGTTTCTTCATTAAATCTCCGATTAAAATTTAGGAAATTTCTTATTCCTTTATACTATCTGTACATTTTTATAATATGATAAAATTATCGTTTCTAAAATCATGTACACTTGCATCAACACACGAAAGACATCACATTTAAATTAATAATAAATTTATAATAAATTAATAATAAATAAATTCTCTAATCTGATTTCCTAATCTGACTTTCTGATTCAATAAGGGCCGATTTCACCATCTCCGATTAACTTGATCCTCCGATTAATTTTGTCACCAGAATTGCCAATAACAAGAATTCAAAAAAGTAAGCTCCTAACTTATATTGTTGTCAAAGAAAAAGTGTAGAGTGAAATATAAGAAGCAAGAGATTTAATATTAAATGAATTTGCGAGTTACTTTTTAATATTATTGTAATATTGAGTGACAAAATAATGGATAATATAATGGAAATAATAAATAATTATGAGAATATGAACAGTGTAATAAATATTTTGGACTTTGATGAATATGATGGTTACAATCTTCGAAGAAATAATCAACGAAGGCTACGTGTAATTAAACGACGCGGTATTATATGCACATGGCAATAGCAATAATATTACAGGTTCAGCTGCCAAGAAATTGGGAGAGATGATCAGTTTTCAGCTTTGCAGTTGGCAACTCTTACATTTAATCGGAGGATCAAGTTAATCGGAGATGGTGAAATCGGCCCTAAGCATGAGATCGCTCCGATTAATTTCTTAGCACTTTTCTCGTCAGACTGACGTCACTAAGTTTTGCCAAAAAGCGCATAATCCTCGGTAGCCTTCAGGTGCGCTATTGTGCACCGTTTTATCACCTGACGGACGTGACTCGCACGCGGCGAACACTCCTGATCCTGGGAGCTTGCTCCGTGCTCGGGTCGTCGGCCACGTAGTTTTCGCCGTGGGTCACGCGAGGAGCAGTCGCTCTCTTGAGGGACGAAGGCGAAGGTCGCCGCCGCGGCCTCGCATCCTCGACCTCTCGTAGGACCGGCACGTATAGCACCGAGGGCTGCATCCACAGCTGCACCTCCCCACCGACGCCGCCCGCGTGTATCAACGCTCGCGTTCGTGCGACTCTCGACGACGGTGTTTTCGACTCGCGTTCGTGCGAGTGTGCGTGGGTGATGGATAGACGGTTACCGTGTCACTCGTGCAAAGCACTAAACGGACTTGAATGGCTCGAAATTGCATGGGCGACTGCATTGTGACCGCGTCGACGGCACAATGAACGGCCGCGCGATGAGCGCGCGAGTGTGCGTGCGCCGGTGTGTATGCAGATGCGGCACAAAGAGACGTCGAGGATCCATCGGGAGATAACGATCTTCCAGATGAGCGACATTCTTTCGTACGGCTCGATATCGAATCGACGCCGCTCGAGATCGGCGGGTGGATCGGCACGCTCCGAATGGCCGCTCTTTTCATCCGACTGGTAGGGTCGCAGGTGTGAATTTGCTAGTAGTTTGGAACTAATAGCGAAGTCGTTTATTTCTTATGTCCATTTCTACCAATATAGATTAACTTTAATCTCGGTTTAACTTACTCTTTATCTTGTTCTAGTTCTAAGAATTAGAAAAAGATAAAGAGTAAGTTAAACCCCGAGATTAAAGTTAATCTACATTGGTACACGGAAAAAACAATAAGGTTGCCACAACCACAATAATAGTAACATTTGGTACAGCCACGTCCTGTGGTTGTCACATTCACATTGTTTTGTGTAGTGCATCTATATATGTTTGTCTCAACATTCACTATGTTTGCTGTACCAAATGCATATAGTTGCCTTCACATCAATGTGAATGTGACAACCACAGGACGTGGCTGTACCAAATGTTACTATTATTGTGGTTGTGGCAACCTTATTGTTTTTTCCGTGTAGAAATGGAACATTAGTCGCGGGAGGAATGACATCAAAGATATTTGCAGGAACGACAGAAAAGTATAGAGTTGTTACTGAGAATAGTATTACCCTCAATACTTATATAATTCCTCTTCGAAATTACAGTAGCTTTTCAAAATCCTTTTATATAGAATATATTCTTTAGTACCTGAAGATTTATCTTGTTCTGGCGCAACCGGCGGCGCGCAGAACTTTGCGAAAGTACGTTAAAAATCCGTTAGCGTTCACATCCACGTCTCACGCTTGTACATCTTTCTCTTTCGTGGATACGAATGCCTACCCTAAACAAAATCTATTACGACTATCCGTTGGCTTTTTTTAAACTATCGCCTGTGATTCGCCGAGAGCGAAGCGTCAGTTATTCGCAAACTAGCTGGAAAAAAACCGAGAAAAACCGTCGCTTCCTGTCACATTTACCTCTCCTTTCTTCTTCTTCTGTCTCTGGGTACATGCGCGTTTGTGTGTGATTCTGTACTTGTGTATGTTACAAAGAAATAAAACCAATCGACGGTAGTTTCATCCGCGAATCACTCTCTCTCTCTCTCTTTTTCTGTTATCAAAGACGTCGCACCTGGTACATAATACGGACCGCCATCTTTAACGCGTCGTTCATCGTAACGTACAAAAGAGAGCAAGGGTAAAATCGAAACTGGCAGAAATCGCCCCAAAAATCTTGGACCCCTTCTTCTATCTCCCCACTTTTAGCGCCGTCTTTCCTGTTTGCGAAGAGTTTCCGAGGGGCCCGCAGATTCTCACGGAAAAAAAGCGTAATTTTTAACGAAAAAAGGGAGGGACGATGCAAATTCGTGGATGAAAAAGGAAAGCCGCGTGTGAGTCGCGTATGTACCTGCCGCAACATCCTGCGCGTTTGGAAAGGACGAGGAGTGCGGGGTCGGGGAGTAATGGGTCGCGCGAACGAAGGAAGAAGGGCCCGGGGATACAGCCGGGAGGGGTAGAACGTGCCGAGCGGAGCGAAATTTTATAGGGAATCCGCACCAATGCCGTGCGTGCCCGCCAGTTTCCTGGAGGTATCCTACCTGACCTGTTGCGTCTTTTTTCTCCCTTTTTTTTACGATTTCGGGGGAATCCTCCCGTCAGGTAACGCAGATGGAGGAACGAAAATCGGGTCGGGGCCCCCGAAAAGCGACGCCGCGCTCTCGCAGGATATTCACAGGATCTTGAATTCCTTCACTCTTCTTCCTCTACGCTTCTAACACTCCAGTAACGAACGTTCCCGGCCCCAGTAGCACCTCGATGGATCCGAAGTTTCTCGTCCCCCACCTGCGCCCGCGGCAGAGCGTTTTTACAACGCTCTCGCGAGCGTTTATCTCATTTTCGGTTTCTCTCTTCAGCTTTTATCCCGGAATCGGGAGTCGATGGGAAAGCACCACGAGAAGAGCGGCTTCAAATGGCTGAGCGACTTATATTTTTTGGCATCACTGACCCTCGTCCCCTCGTGCCCTTTCGCGGTTTTCGACTTTTCCCACAAGCATGCGAGGGAATAGCTTCTTCTTGTGTCTTTAGTCGCGGCTGATTGCTCGCTTTAGTTTACGTGTTTTTACTACGTAAACGAGAAAGATAGTTAAGAGGGATAGTTTCTAATGAAAGAAGTGTGTAGATATTGTTGAAACGATAGTGAAAATGTTAAGATCCATAGTATCATTAATAAATACAATTTGTAAAAATAAATCATCAATCCTATAAATATAATTTTTATCACGTCTGATTACAAAATTACATTTGTATTATTCATATGGATGTATAACTACGTTCATGTAATCTGTTATTCATTATATAAATTGAAAAATATCTATACTGTAAAAGACTTCTAGTTTCTCTCTTTCCAATAGTTCGACAAAGAAAAGATAAAGATTTTCTCTCCAATTTGCACACGACTATATGTCTACACCAAATATATTTAACATAATTGTCCAGGATTGAGACGTAATGCGTTACTTGTAACGCCGTTACCGTTCAGTTGCTTTTTTGGTAACGAACGGAAATGTTATATTTTTTTATAACGATGACGATAACGCAGTTACATTTTTTGGGAAATAGTAACGAATATAATCGTTACTTTTATCGTTACTTTGCACGTATATAATACATCCGTATGGAACAGATACAAGCGAATTTAAAAAAAAGGAGCATTATGTTTGCGATTACAATCACTCATAGGTTTTGTAAGTAACAAAAATTGTAGCGACTCATTACTTTTTGAATAATGATAACGATAACAAATTATTTTTTCCAATGGGTAACGAATAATCGATAACGAGTTACTTTTTTCAATGAGTAATGGTAACGAGTTACTCTCTTTTTAAAAATAATTTTCCAACCCTGCATTTTCATAAATTTTTCCACGATTAGTCAATCGCAAAAATTTTTCTGCGATCAATTAATGTGTAAAAAGCGTATGAAATCTTAAGGTTCATTGATTCCGATAACGTACATGAAGTCGTGTTGCTGCAACCCCGAGCGCGACATACGTTGGATGCTATAAATCCCCTTTCAAAAAAGTGTATCGGCGTATCGAAATAATTATTAAAAATCGCGCGAGCCAATCGCGATGGTCTCCGAATCAGCGAATCGGTTCCGTGCCATTATCCAACAACCCCGGCGCGAGCGAGACGAAGGAGGCTCTCGGTAAAGGGGTGGCGAGGGAGAGAGTAGTCATAAGATACGATGATGGATGCTCGCGAAGGGTTGCTGCTGTTGAGTAGGGAGAGAGGGCACGCCGAAAGAGCAAAAGGGTTCTCTTCGACCAATCGGCCTGACGTAACCGATGCGCTCGACCAATCCCGGGGCCCAGCAGGGCCATGTAGTAGTGGGGAAGGTTGGTGCGCCCTTAGGGCCATAGTTTCGTTGCGTCATTCTGACATTCGCTTGGTATCAGTTCATCGACGAAGACCGACACTGCCGTAGTGACTTTCAGGGCTCGGGACGATCTCTGACAAACTCGCTTCTTTAAAACCACTTTTTCGATAGGTCCTTGAACTCGCAAGGTCCGCATGAATTTTAATGAGGTGTTAACGAGCAATAATTGAATTCAAACGCGTCGGTTTAAATCCTCGCAAACTTAACTATTTTCGCATTCGATCGCCAGTTGATATCGTGCAAAAAAGGTGGAAAATCGGTGCGTTTTTCTTTGAACCGAAGTGCATAGCATTTTTTGTCTCATGTACTCCGAAGCGCGATGGAATCGCGCCGATCGATAGATCGACGTGCGATCGCCGAGCGCGATCTTTTTCATTTTCGCGCGAGAAGTCGACCATCGTGCTGGACCTCGAGAAGCGTCCCAATGTAGGGACGACGAACGGAACAGACGAAGCTATGATGGTCTTCCTGGAAGAATCCAGGATGATCTTCGCGGACATGCGTCTTCATGCCACCAGCACGCCAACTAGCACCCCCACGCGATACCATCATCATCAGAAGTATAGAGCGCAGAACAACAACGATTGTACGGCAACAGCGCGATTTTTTCTGATAAACTTGATAATAAACTTGATACGATATGATTTATATCTGAGAGTCTTACAATGTTACGCTGCGTCTTAAGTGCGTAATAAAAGTGAAGATGTCGTAAATTTTGCTGTATCAGGCATAACAAAATTTAGATTGAACGGATATTTAAATCGAGGTTGTTATTTGTTGCAGACGCAGACTTACACGGCGACGTCGATGGCCCTGAACTTAGCGGAGATGACAGGAGTATTGCAAGTGACATCCAAGATGCCACCGAAGCGCATCTTGACAATGACTCCATGGACTCGGACAGGGAAGCTCTCAACCTGGTAAATAAATTTTTATTTAATTCTGTTCTGAGTTATTCTTTTCTAATTGAACTATTTTATTAACAATCTTTGAAAATTTCTCTTATACCTGCATAATTTTATAAATTGTGTAAAAAATATATACTATTAAATATTTTATAAATTTATAATTTGCGATTAGAAGACAAAAAGATATTGATTGAATCTTTATTTATGTATCACCGCGCGTTAATAATTATCAGGAAGCGCATGAAGAGTGCTGAAAAGAGGCGCGGCTTTTAGTACTGCGAGCGAAATATACGAGTATAATTCGTAAATAATTTGCACGGCATCTTGCGTGCACGAAGCTGCAGATACTTGTATAATATGCGCGAAATTAGTTACTCTTCTTGGTCTTCGTGTGTCAACGGTTCTATTAACATCAACGCGTCTGATATAATATATGTTCTTAAAATTAATAACGAAACGCAAACATTTTTACGGCCTTAATAAATGATTATTATTGTCGCCATTGTTGTAAAATGTAGAAACGATGTATAATTTCTTCAGCTCGCTTAAACTCAATTAAACTCTGAGATAAAAACGTTACAAGTGCTAAGTTTGTCACACGTAATATTTTTTGTGAACGAATGAAAAAGTAATAATATACAATTAATGAAATAATCTCCCCTCGGGTATAAAAATTAAAAGAATTGTATCAAATTTCTTTTGTAAATAAAAATGTTTTTTAAAATAAATTTGGAATAAATAAATAATTAAATCAAATAAATAATATTTTATATTTAAACAAATAATATTTTTTAAATAAATAATATTATTTCTATCTGTTTTTGGAAACAATTCTATAACAATACATATTTTTATAAAAATCTTTTTCAATTAATCAATCTTGTATTTTGTTCATGTTGTTATTAATAATTAAATGTGTCTTCGTATTTAACTCGTCAATAACGTTTACAAAAGATGATTTTCTTCAATAACTTAACTACTTCAATGGTATTTTCTCTACTTATTTTTTGACGAAAGCGTGCTTTGTCATGTCACCCATTGTCATCTGTTGCCTGTGTGCGTTGCTTAAATGTATCAACAACGTTACCAATCCCATTTGCGAGCGTAATATCCAGTGTGCTTTCTTTCGTGAAGAACGTTCACGAACGCGGCGCGACCGTGTCTTCGATTTTTTTCGTACAAGACGCTCTTGACGGGCGTAAAAAGCGCTCGCGATCAATATTTGACAAATAAATAAAGGAAGCCACTAGCGAGATGGACGACAAGAAGGGACGCGTAGGGAGAGTAGGTTTTATAAAACACAAAAGCGCAGGATGGACCGTAGTGACCAATATCCTGACCTGGCCGAGTGTAAACACGGCTTTGTTCGACGGCGAATTTACTCTGTAATATTAGGGAGGGTGGCTCTCCTCGCGCGGCCCGGCTGATTCTTCGTGTTCCCGGTCCCACGTTACAGCGTGAAATGTCGTAGCCCGCATTTTAGGGGAATCAAAGATTGTCACTTGATAATATCAAACGATAAACTATTTAGTCGTAGGACGTCAATAGTTGTTGGCATAGCCGTGTTTTACTGACCGTAGTGACGATCCATATATTGACTCTTAAAATTGGAAGACGTCTTCTCGGGAAGATAAATATAAATCTTGAAATTATATTGATTACATATTTGTCACAATTTTTATTACACGTTTTCAGTTAAATTTAAGCTAGATTTGTTAAAATAAAAATGAAATATAATACAAATTCAATATTACTACAGGTCACGGATATCTCGCAACGCAACAGCAGCAGCGGTACCAGCGGCAGCGCGTCCTCGCCGAGTTCCGGAATCAGCAGCCAGCTCACGGGCAGTCATCAGCAACAACACACGTCCGGCCAACAAAACAATAGCGGTCCGCAGGCTGCGCTGGCGACCGCTCAATTGCTCAGCCAGCAATTGCTGATGCACGGAGCATTGGGGACCCAGGATATCCAAGCGATCGCGTCGACGCTGCAGCAACATCAACTACAGTCACTACAACAGCAACTGCAGCAATTCGCCATGTTTCAGGCCAATCCGGCGACGGGACAGATTTCGCCGTTCTTCTTGCAAAATCAGGTGAGTGCACACCCGTGATTATAATGTTTCACTGTGTGAGCTATGATTAGAGCCTATTAAAAATAATATTTCCAATCTCCATATCGTTCTATTGATAACTATTCTGCCGAATTATTTATCTACTTAAATCACAAATTGCATTTCGTACCGTTGTGATTTCGTCGGCGGGATCGGAGCCGATCGGCGCGGATCGCCAAAGCGTGCTATCTGATCAGGGCGCAAATCAGGCGAGAGTGAACATCTTATTCTTCGCGTATAGCGTCTTTGCGATTCGACGTCGAGATAGCCGTCTGGCAACGGCACAAAGGAAATCGGGGTACTACCTTCTCGTTTAGGCTTGCCCTTGTCGATGCAAATGTACGCGAACAGCGCCAACTTGCAACCGCATCACGGCTGAATTTCGCGCTCCATTACGTCGCATTAAAGTCTTCTTAAAAGAGTAGTCATTGAAATAATCCCCAGCGTATTCTCTGATGGAAGTTGCGGTGCCTGTTTATTTAGTCCTGTTATGCGTTATTTCTATCGCTTCGCGTCGATGACGGCAAAAGTGCGATGTAATTTATCGCATTAAAAGTAATAGCTGAAAAAATTTTTGTTGTAAAATCGGTTGCGCAAAGATAAAGAAGATACCACATAAGGAATCTGAGTTTTAAAATACATCAGATAGCATCAAAATCATAATAATATAGCAATACAGAAAGTGCGCACAAAACCGATAATAATTGAAGACGTCTCCGGAAAAAGCGTACAAAGAGATTTCCTGATTTTTCCTCGATAAATATCACGTTTCGAGCATGCTTTAAAACCCGCGCCTGACGATCGCCGAAAAGGAAGCGACATATTTATCAGTCGTCTCGCAGCACGCATTTCTCCGATGAAAAGAGCGTTCCACGATTTTCTCACTATTTGTTCGTCGGATCTTTCGGATCGGCAGAAGGTGAAGGAATCGATCCACGATATCCGGGGATACGTTGAAAAACGATCCCGCTTCCTGGATGCGCTCCCTCTCCCCCTCCTCCCTCTCGTTCGTGCGGCCCTTCTCGCGAGCGATCTGAATGGACCGGGCTTTGCATTTACGAAAAAAAAAATGTCTATAGAATCCGTCACGACGTGCGCGTGCAACTATAGTCTCCGGGAAAAATCAACAAAACGACTTCGAGCTTTAGCACACTTAATGGGCAGCCGCGTTCACCGTGTGTATTATATATTTATTGTGCACGCACACGTACACGCGTATTTGCGCGTAGGGCCCCTAGATATTCCTCGTCTCTCTATCGGAAGGTACCGCACGATGCAACAAGGTGGGCTTAGGGCCCTTCGGCACCTTGCCCCGGGGTGCCTTTTGTTACCTCACACGTGGCCAGGATGTTTCCTTTTTTCATCGCGCTCCTTCTTCTTCTAAGCTACGGGAGGATTCTCCTCGTGTGTTCTTCTTTCTTTTTTTTTATTCGCGCCGAGCATTAAGACCGGGCACACGACCTTCTCCACTCGGGAAATCGTTTCGCCGAGTACAACCTGCCCCTTTCAACCCCTTCGCGGGCGGTTACGCGTGTGCGCCACGTGAGGACTTTTGTGGCTTATCTGCCGCAACAGAGGTTTAATTTCTTCATTCAGAGATTACCCTTCGTGAGCCTTTTATACCTTGATTTTAATCACTGTAAAACGACTCATTTTGTTTCGAATAATTGTGAAATATTTAAGAAAATTTTAACATAGAACAACACATACCACTATTTTTAACGGAATCTTTCGAGTAAATTAAAATCGGAAAATATAATATATGCTGTAAATGTACACGGAAAGAATGGTTTTGCTGAAATATAAAAAAATTTGGCCAGATACAGATCTGAAAAATAATTTTGTTGGATCATTAAAATAATTATGTAGGACACTCCAACATAATAATAATGCTGCAAAAAGTTTTGATATTCTAGCAACTATTTTAGGCGTCCTACATAATTATTTTGATGATCCAACAAAATTATTTTTCAGATCTGTATCTGGCCAAATTTTTTAATATTTCAGCAAAACCGTTCTTTCCGTGTACAAGTCACAAAATACTTTTGTATGCTTATATTTGTTAATCGAGTTTCGTAAATGTCAGATAAAAGCATGCACTGTTATTAACGCATGCACTGATTTTTTTATTAATTTTTGCTTTCATACAGTAGGAAAATGCTTGCGTTACCTAGCACTTTTGTAAATATTCTTAAATCGGTGTCCTATCGAAACATCAAGAAATCAACCCCGCTTGAAGTTAAACAAATGTCTCGGAATTGTAGACGATAACCTGTCGCGGTTGATCCCGCACGTGGCTCAACTCGAGGCGTTTCCGTAGGGTGTCTTCGCGGCCACAATGCGCATAAACTAGCTGCTCGTATGCCGGCGACACGCGACCAACTCCGAACCCTTTCCGACCCGGGATACCGTGCCCGTGACGCGAACCCTTCATTCTCATAATCGAGCATCGTGGCTAAGAAGTGGATGAAGATAATCGATCGGCTAGATTCAACCCTTGGAATTATATTCTTCGTACCTGTACACACACGAGCCCGACACGTGCCGTCGCGCGTTCCGTAAAAACACTGAGACATTTATCTTCGAGACTGACAGGTGCAAAATTATATTTAAGTGACTGTACATAACATATTTTTTTGAATCACAATGCTCGTTTAGAAATTTTACATTTAGGATTATAGAGCTAGTCATATAAGTTAATCATAAAACTGCGTTCCAGATTTGGAAACGCGTTTTTTAAAAACATCGCGAAAATAAATTTCTATTACAAATAGAGATGAAGTATAGATGACCATTATATTGATTTTCACCAATGGTCGTCAACGTCTTGCAGGGGCTGTTGCAGAGCGGTGGCTACCCAACAAGACCGAGTCATCCGCGCTCACAGTCCATGCAGGTACGATTTAGGACAGAGTTGTATCCAGACATTGTTGATTGCGGAATTTATTCGCGGACGAAAGCATGAACATTGTTTTGTAATAATTAAGTTCTTTTATATAGAAGTGATAAAAATATATTGTCTAAACCATTTTTAAACGTCTTGATACAACTTTAATTTGCATGCTTATAAGGATCTTCATAACTGCGAACGATTGTGATTACTTTATATAATTATTTCAAACATCCTATGTGTGTTTTTGAATAATTTATAATTTATAAGAAAAATTTAAATTACCAGGTACAAGCGGCAGCGCAGTTGCTACAGAAGCAGCAGGCTCTTCAGAATAGCAGCAATTTAGTCGGGCGAAGTTTGGCGCAGAGATCATCGCCACCACCTAGCACACCACCAGCAGTAAAACCGACAAGATTAGAACCTTCGCCGGAGGAAACAACGGACCTCGAAGAGCTAGAACAGTTCGCCAAAACGTTCAAACAAAGACGGATCAAGCTTGGTTTTACTCAAGGAGACGTCGGACTCGCTATGGGCAAACTCTATGGCAACGATTTTTCCCAAACTACGATCTCCAGGTAAATACTTTCTTTATTTAAACTGCAATTAAATAAGTATAATTTTCAGATAGCGCAAACGTTATAAAATATTTTTAAAAAGTCTTTATATTATTCTGAGTTTTTTTCAGTTGTTTTTTCTTCACGGAAAGAACGATTTTGCTGAAGTATCTAAAAATTTGGCAAGGTACAGATCTGAAAATAATTTTGTTAGACCATAAAAAATATGTAACTAGGACGCTCAAATATGATGATAATGCTGCAAAAAATTTTGATATTCGAGTAACTATTTTGAGCGTCCTACATAATTATTTTGATGGTCCAACAAAATTATTTTCAGATCTGTATCTGGCCAAAGTTTTAGATATCTCAGCAAAACCATTCTTTCCGTGTTGGACTTTTGAATTTATACATTGCTCGCGAGTTATTTCTCCTATAATAAAAATGAGATATAAAACAGAAATAATTTTTCAAAATTTATTCATTTCTAATTTTATCAAATAACATTAAGTTAAATAAAATCGATGGTTCTGCATTCCAGGTTCGAGGCATTAAATCTTTCTTTCAAAAACATGTGCAAGCTGAAACCACTGTTACAAAAGTGGCTGGAGGATGCCGATAATACATTGAACAATCCTAACTCTTTGTCGAATCCACTTACGACACCGGAAGCGATTGGCAGGCGGCGGAAGAAGAGAACGTCGATAGAGACCAGTGTGAGAGTGGCCCTCGAAAAGGCTTTTATCCAAAATCCAAAGCCCACGTCCGAGGAGATAACTATACTGGCGGATAGCCTTGCAATGGAGAAAGAAGTGGTTCGTGTGTGGTTTTGTAACAGGTAGATATTAAAATTGTTATGATATATATAATGATGAAAAGATTTATATTTTTTTTTCTTTTTCGTGGTTTATCACGACAATAAATTGAGGATTTTGTATCAATTTTCATTCTCTTCAAACAACATGTAATTATATTTCAGAAGGCAGAAGGAAAAGAGAATCAACCCGCCAACGGCTGCGATGGGCAGCCCAACGATGGCGTCACCTACGCCCTCAGTATTCGCCTCCCTCGCCAATTCTATATCTGGTAGTCCTTTAGCGCTAACAACGCATTCCTCCAGCGCGGGTCACTCGCATCCTCATCCAGCATCCTTACCTCTCGCTTTAGTAGCTTCGTCAGGCGGCAATTACCATCCGTTGAACAATAAGTCTCACGAGTGACACCAGCAAGTGACCCATCAAGGGGACACTCTCTATCATCAACATCATCAGCAATCACACCAACAGCAGCAGCACCATCATCAGCAACAACCACGACGGTTGTGCAATCTACCGGATTTCTATCATTAGTCAATGATCTGATTTCTTGAAGCTATTAATCGAGGTAACATTCAGAGTATTAGATCTCGATGATCTATAAACGAACTTCTGTATTCTTTATTTATCAGAATTGAGTTAATTTATCCATTCTTGACTTCCCCTTCAATCCCATTTTATATTTTAATATTTCGAATGTGAAAAGAAAATCAAGAATAGACAAGTTAACTCGGCAACTAGCATCATTGATGATGCTATCAAATAGAATTCCATAATAGCATACAAGAAACAAAGAATTGATGAAAAAATCACGAAGAGAATCCAAAAGAAGAGAGTGATAATCAGTTTTATGACAGTTAAATGAGAAGTGATTGAATGAGAAAGTGTAAATAAAATGAAATATTACGAATGAGACAAATCTAAATCCACGTTGATCATTAAATCACTCGGAGTTGTTATAAGCATTTAAAGGGTATACGAAGACACGCTGCGTATTAAATATAGCATGAATATTAACATGCACTTTTAAGTATACGGAGAATTAATAACTAATTCGGTTGAACGCATAATGTGCACTAGTGTACATTATAAAGACTGTTGTATAAAAATTGATATAAAGACATAAACATAATAATACATAAAAATGTAAAATGTTCAGCATAATTATTACATATTTTTTAATATGCTGCACATTTCATCAATTGAAGACGTTTATGTTTATTATGTTTACACCAAAATAGATAATATATAACATAATTTGTAATTTGTAATAGTGCAAATTAATATATCTAACCGCGCAAAAATTCGTTATAAGATTTTTTTATCTTATATGAGACATGATTATTATTAGGTCAATTTTTTTAAACGGAATAGATTTAATTCTACATAATTTTATACGTTTCACACAGAGAACGTATAAAATAAACATATTGGAATATATCGTTTTTCTTTTTCATTTGTAAAATGAAAATTCCCATTCAATGACGTACGACAAACAGAAATTGCATTCATCTGCAAACGAAACGAATTGACTTTAATGATTACACATCGTATCTTGCCAATAATAGAAAAAGTTTGACAATTGTTAATTGCAACGTGATTGGTGTTCATAAAAATATGTCAAATTATGTTCTTCACATACTTATATGAACATCCACTTTCTCAGACATATAAACACAGAATGTATAATTTTACATAATTTTTACAAGATTACTTCTGATATATTTCAATTATGTTTTAAATGGTGATAATCGACGACTTTCGATTATTGACTGTCTTTTTTTTAGTTTACTGTCTTTACTTTGCACATACTAATTTACAAAAATTCGCGCGAAAATACTTATCACTTATTATATTTGACAGATTCATTAATCAATTTAATTGCAACGTTACTGAAAATCGTGATCAACGAACGAATACTCTTCATTGAAAACTATCTATCTACATGTTTAACGATTTAGATTTCAATAAATCATGCAGAAAAATTACTTCACTCGTTTTTTTTCTTTATCATTGATACTTTTTGAAGATGACTTTATTTGATGACGTCTTTGCTTCCCCGCGATAAGCAGATCTATGGCGTCTCAAAGATAAAATAGCGAGATCCGACAATACAATACATTGTACATATATACATACGTAGGCGTGTCTGTCATCGTATCGTACATATCTGTGTCACAGGGCTGTATATATTATACGATTTAAGGCCACCGAATGTTACCGAGGATGCGACGTGTGATGTTTGCGTGCGTTGCCAATCTCCCGCGCGCGTAGCAACGTTGAGTACTTGCATCCTTGATGAGAAGGTTTTCGACAGTCACGAGCGTTAGTAAGTGATAGTTAGTAACACTGTAGATAACGCGTACCTAGGTAATACGTAATGTATATATGCACTAAACGGCGACTTATATAAAGCGTGTGTACGCTCGTACATCGAGATAAACGCAGTGTAGATTTGGACGTTTCCGATGTTTTACGTAACATTTTTTTCGTACAAGCAAGATGTAGTAGGATACGTCGCGTATTTTTTAATACGCTTTAATATATTTTAATATATATATATATATTTTTTGTTGTATATACTCTCCTTCGATATATTAGGTAGAACTTTTCGCACTCCGCTGTGACACTCGATTTGCGCTCGCTACGATCGATCCGTTTCCCGCGAACTCTTTCGAGATTATTGATTAATTAAGGGCTATGATTTTAGATTATAGACCAGGAAACGTGATATACCAATCATAGTATCATTTTACTTATTCCTAAAACCCATGCGTGTGTATAGATTCTATTATCAACGTGAAGAATTTGCATAAGAATGTATACATATATATATATATATACACAGTGATTATATTGTAATATCACATAAGTTATCGACTGTGCATCATCGTATATACAAAAATCTGTACGTGCATTTGCGTATACATATGCATATATACATATACATAAATGTATAAACGGACGTTGTATATAGTAGGACTTAATAGGAGATCGCGCCGGATAGTTAAGAACTAGCAATGTGTACTATTATCATCGTCATTATCATCACATGTCATCATTATCATATTATTGAGATCACTACGTAGTCATAATACATGCAACGTTGTTAATGTCGCTTGTCGTGTAAATTACCATGCGACTTTTTATGTATCTGATGGTGTGTTTTACTTTTCTATAACTATACATAATTACATTACAGGGAAGCGCGTGCATGCTGTCATTGCATGATTCGATAATTTTCACCGTATTGTTATGTTGTGTGTTACAAAATAATTTGAAAAGTAACAGCAGTATTTTGATATGTGCTTAAGCTTCAATTACAATAGTTTCCTTCTAAATTATTATTTTAACAAGTCCGATCACAGAAGAGAAGATTAATACAAACGCGTTAGAAAATTCCTTTACAGTGAGAATTGGGTCAAACTATTAAATTATGTACGAACAACAGCTTATTTTCATCTCGTTTCATACTTCATCTCATTTCTATTCTTAAAACCTGAACTCCCAGAGTCGTGGACCAAGCTGTAGCGAAAACACATTGTCGACAAAAAACACGCGCACGGACAGAGAGGCGAATTATATTAGGATAAAACGAGAAACGCGAATAAAAAGAGTTCCTAAAGCCGCACATCCGTTGGCAGGTGCGCGGACGACGATGAGTGAAAAGAGGACAGGGAGGTAGAGAATACGATAGCTCAGAAGGAAATTGGAAAGACAATTAAGCAAAGAGAATCATAAAAGCGGGGAGAATGTTATCGACTTTTGTTCATCAGAAGTTTATAGATAATTAATACGATAATAACATAGAGATACGAGATTCCCACTCCTCTCCTCGCTACGGCATCATCGTCGGCTGATTACTCGTTCAATATGTTATAATGCGTTCGATAGGCATAAAGCGCAAACGGATATAGACATTTTATTGTATTAGTTACACCCATCAATAATTATTATTAGTTATTATTATTTCATTATATTTTAACTTTTATTATTTGAGAATAAAAGTGCTAGAGAGCTTTCAGTTACAGCAGCATTTTTTTGTTTGATTTTCTGTAGTTCCTCACCCCTTCATTCCTTTCACAATTTTAGTTTTAGTTTGTATTCTTGTAAAAAGAAGATATAGATTATGGCATGGATCACTTTCGATGACAGATGTCTATACATTTTAGTTTTGAGGATAATTGTTCCTTTCTTCATTATTACAATTGTGATGTCGCGTTAGAAATGTATTTTTCTCCTACCGTCCTGTCATTTTCATCTGTGTGTGTATATACTAACTGTATATACAATTTAGTAATGGATAAATACTACTCGATTCGCCATATATACGTGCGTTAAAGCCAGTTTGTGATTGGACGGGATAAAAAGTAGAATTGAAAATACTGCAATGAAACAATTCTTAATTCTAAATTAATATTCAAACATTTTCGCAATCTTTTAAAGATCATAATATTACTATAAATGAATAATTTATTTGTATAATAGTTTATGAATTATTCACAAACGACATATTTTGAATTACTAATTAACTCAGTATAACGTCATTTTTTATAAAGTATACATTAAATTTAGATGAATAAAAATTATACGGTCTCCTGCTTTTTATTCCCATCTGCGTCATAATTGGCTTAGGGCGATTCTAGATGTTCAGTAATTAGAAGAAAACGAAGCTACAAAGCTCCGGGTATACCAATTAGTCGACTACTTGTAGAAGAATTTATACTTTCGACGCAAGACGCGCAATTGGATACTTTAAATTACGACAGTGCTAAATACCAAATTTCGGAAAATTGAGCTAACGCTCAATATTATGAAATATTTAAAAAAAGTACATTTAATCTTTCTTAATTGTAGAATCAGCTATATTGGCAAAATATTTGGGAGAGCATATGACACCCATATAAATGTTTGATTGTTACTCTGATTGAAGATAACTTTGCTTGTTAAATTGGATCGTACATTTTCTCAATTTTTGGCATTTTGCAGCTTAATTTAAAGTGCCCAATTTCTTGACGTCTTCGTAGAAAATTATAGGGTTACCATAGATTTTATTAACGTTCGATGTGTAATACGTTATCGCATACGAGGCGCATAACATAATCGTGTAAGGGTAATACGCGAAGAGCACGGTATGACAGTTCTTAAAACGTCGCGATGATCGGAAACCCCGTTCTTAGACGAGAACGATAAATCATTTAACTATTTTGTACTAAGAATTATCGAAACTACGTCGAGCGATCATGAACGACGGTGTCGCGATTTGCGAATCTTTCCGTCGGCGGACTGTAATAATTAGACAAATTTCCTGCTAATGCGTGTCTGCAGCTGTCGTCTCTCATCTTTTGATGAAAGGACGATTTTTGTGGGACTGAAAGAGAGAGAGAAAGAGAGAGAGAGAGAGAGAGAAAGAGAAAGATAGAGTGAATGAGAGAGAGAGAAAGCGAGTAAGTGAGAATGTTGAGTGGTGTATAAATAAAATCATATCAATCATAAATAGTTCGTGTTATCTAGATATACTACGATTATTACAATTATTATTTATCACAGTATGATAGTGAAGGATATTGTAATTGTATAATAAACTGGATCATAGATAATCCTTGCTGTCCTGATATCTTCCAGTGACTTCAATGCGCGTATGAAAAAATTTGGTTATACCTTCTAATCCTATATTATATTCTATTGATTTCGAAATTTAATTTTATTATTTTTAATTTAATATGAACTACAGCAAGATTTAATATTACTTAAAGGAAATGTTATTTGTTTCAAAGGTAAGTATATAATAACGTTACAATGGAAGAATTAAAAGTAAACTGTTTTGTGAAATATAAGTAGGCATATAACTATGAATTATTATAAAGAGTTTTGTCAAACGAGTTATGTTTTAGCAATAAAACTAGATAAGAATACATTTATTAATTATCGTCATGACTCAGTTTTGGCAATTAAAGATAGAGTAGAAATCAATTAAATAATATCAATGATTGATGAAGTTAAATTTACTTTAGCAGTAGATGGTAGTATTTTACCGTCTGTTGATATATGATTTAGAACCGATTGTTCCAATTTCTTGGGCTGCGTTCGGGGAGACGCTATTAGCGCTAACATATTCCTTTCTGCTTCTGAAGGAGAAAGATAGTAGGTAATATTTAATTAAATAAAACTAGAAATGAGTTCAAGTTTCCGATTCTGTTTTAATAAATATTTTATTATAGACACTGTTTTCTTTCCGGTTTTTAAACTTTCAATATTAAATATCTTATTACCGAACATGTTATGCGTGAAAGCTTCAGGCAATAATTTAGCTTCCAATTACGTGTTTACGATATCTAATAATATTATCACTGGTTGAACTTATCTAGGCACAAAAATGTCATAAA
>NJRQ01000252.1:64004-76840 GCA_003063805.1 Aphaenogaster ashmeadi | reverse complement strand
CGTAGACAACGTAAACTATGTGTGAGATGTCATCTATGGCCATGTTCCGATATTCACTGCCAGTACTGAAAATCTATAGCATACGTAACGTGAACTATGGATTTTCAGTACTGGCACTCTGGCAGTGGCAGTATCGGAACACGCCGGCATATGTAGACAACGGGTAATCTATGGCTGTCGTGCGAAATTTCGTTTATATTTCAAGATTTATAGACTTGAAATTTGTTTGGATTAATTATAACAGCTCGTTACAATGCCACGAAGAGTGAATAATGGATTTGAAAATGAGTATTTATACTTTCCTTAATTTAATCCCTAGAATCTTGATAAGTTTATAAACGTTTCCTAAAGAAATTAGGTTAGAATTCACATTCCACATAATTCTCTGGTTACGTTTTTAACTTCATAGTTAAATCTACTAATTTGTTATAATAAATGAAAATTTTATGCAATTTTATAAGCATTACATTTATAATTAATACTCACAGATATGTGTATGTGTGGTAATTGTTATAGGTATAGTCTACATAGTTTACATTGTCTACATGGAAAAAAACCGTGTAAACATTACGTAGACTACACGTAAACAATCCGTGTAGACGTAATCTTGAAATCTACGGCACAACCCTGCTTTTTTCTAATATAAATTTCATTATATTAATATACCTTTTTTATCGACTCAATCGATGGCCACATGCAACGAGTTTGTAGAGCTCTGCGTATAGAGTGCACCTCTTACATGGCCGCCATTTTGGGCCAGACTCTGACTAAAGAGACTCTACCTCTTTTCTTTCCAAGAGAGAAATTTGAATGCCCTGCAACATAACCTATATTTTCTTCACATGAACACACGTGCATTTGTGATGTGTTGAATTTTCGATCATTCTGAATCGCATAAGAATGAATGGTTCGAAGAAAAGCAAGAAAGCGCAGAAGACCGGGCCGATCGACAATGCGTGGTCGTTGAAAATACCAGAATTTAAAGAAGAAGATAATCCACATCGTCTTCTTGAGGAAAGTTCATTTGCGACTATGTTTCCAAAATACCGCGAGCAGTATTTGAAGGAACATTGGCCCCTAGTTCAGAAAACGCTAGCCGAGCATCATATCAAGGTCGAGATGGATCTCATCGAAGGAAGTTTGACAGTAAAAACTACCAGGAAGACCTGGGATCCATACATCGTCATCAAGGCACGCGACATGATCAAGCTCATGGCTCGTTCAGTTCCCTTTGAGCAGGCAGTCAGAGTTCTCCAAGATGATATGACTGCAGATGTCATAAAGATATCCTCTCTTGTCAGAAACAAAGATAAATTTGTCAAGAGAAGACAAAGACTCATTGGACCAAATGGATGTAATCTGAAGTCCATTGAGCTGCTCACTAACTGTTACGTCGTGGTTCAGGGCCAAACCGTTTCGGCACTGGGACCTTACAAGGGTGTGCAGCAAGTGAGAAAAGTGGTAGAAGATACCATGAAAAATATTCATCCAGTTTATAGCCTTAAGACATTGATGCTTAAACGAGAACTTGCCAAGAATCCAAATTTGAAGAATGAGAATTGGGAACGGTATCTTCCCAAGTATAACAGCAAGAATATAAGTAAGCGCAGGGAACCAAAGAAGAAGACGGAGAAGAAACCATACACTCCATTCCCACCACCTCAACAAGAGAGCAAGCTTGATAAGGCAATGGCGTCTGGTGAATTCTTCCTGAAGGAGGAGCAGAAGAGGGCAAAGAGAAAGAAGGAGCAGGAAGCGAAACACGAGGAGGCAACCAAGAAGAGGCAGGAGCGTAGAGCACAGGTATTTGTGCCACCTGAAGAAAAACCTGTTGAAAGTGAAACTACAAGGACTGATATAGACATTGCTGAAATAAAGAAGAAAGTTCGACAAGGTCTGAAAAAGCGTAAAGTAGAATAATATCAAAGTGCATAGGACATTTTTTAAACATCAATCATGGGGTAAATGTATGATATAAGAGATGTAAAAAGTTTTGTTACACAAATATAAATTTACGGAAATACTCCGTTATTTTATTAGAAAAACTCATTTTTATATAATTATTATATTATCGCATTCTTAACATATATATTTATATAATTATTTTACATTTGCAAAATATAGAGCAGAGGAAATTTTAGTTTAACATTTTGAAAATAAATATACTTGGAATCTGTTAGATACACATTTTTCAATATTTTTCCTCACTAAATCTGTTATAGAATATTCCGGATATTTTTTAAAATACATGAAGCAGAATTTTAAAAGAATGTCGAAAATTATTAACCATGTCTTTTCTTCTTTTTCTTTAAGTTCTATTTTCAATTCTGTTTATTTTTCATCAGGATATTTTATTCCAAGTATATTACATTTTCAATATGCTTTTACACCTTGCGTGATTCGATGCAAACGCCATTTCAAATCCTACGGCAAAATTATTGTAATTTGAAAGTAGCGGATGCCGAACTGACGCTGGGATTATTTCTCAATATCTAAAGTTGCTCTTATCAGACAAAATATCGCACTAACGCATCGTATTTATATATGACAAGGATGTAAATGCTCGTTCAATATACAGCGCTCTTATCCTATCTGCACCACAATTTCGCTTTTCGAGTATAAATTTTCATAGTACTGGACACATGAATATTAACATTGATTGGTTACCCGCTATATGTACTTAAGATTAAGATCGAGAGTTGCCTAATATCTTACATTTTTACTGATCGTGGAAGTACGCGACGTTCGTTAAATTATATATTTATGTATATTATATATATATATATATATATATATATATATACCGCGAATATATATTTATTTACAGATACATGAAATACGATTGTGTGTGGCGATCCCTTTTTTACAGGAAAGATGCACGGAAGCGATATATAAGTATTTACGTTGATAGCAAAAGAAGCTATATAATAGTTAGGACGGGAGGGAAATAATCAATGAAATATATATAATTATTTACAATAGCGATTCTCGAGTTGTGTGAAACGTAGTTAAGTATTAAGGGGTCCTGTCTGTTTGCATTTTTCGAGCAGACATGCATGCAAATTCGATATCCCGTTTCCGCACGTTTTCTTGCTTGATTTAGTAAACTAATTTGAATAAAATTTTTTTCTTAACAAAACACGCGATATTATGCCGATAGTTATGCGTTTGGAGATGCAATTTTGTTTATCAGTTAATGCTGAAAGTGCTTTAATCTCCCCTAATTGTCAGATTTAATCACCAGGGCATTTGATATTAAAAGTTAAGTGTTCCGGTAATTAAGCTTGAAATTATTTCTCCGCGAACTCCGCCTTAAAATTATCTGAAAACAAAGTTCCTACGTTGCTGAAGCTCGGTACGGCAAAATCCTTTAATTCCAATGTTAACTAACTCCGTAATTATACCGCCTTTTCAATCTCTCGTGCTAAAGGAAAGTTGACTCAGTCGGAATTCTTCAAAGAATCTGCAGTCGAAAGGAAGCGCGATAATGATACGCGTAGGGATATCCCGTGTACATATTTACTATCTACGTATATATCGCTGTGCCAGCCGATGCTCTGATTAAAGGAAGACGTTCTAAAAGACAACGCTCTTCTTATGACGATAATAAAACTCTGAGATTTTGATTTTCAGAAGTAATTCGAGATTATTCATAATATCGCATTCGTTTAATTAGGGCACGGCCGATTAATCGGTCGCGTGTTATATCTACATTAACGTATTATCGTTCTACGATACAATATCGATATCAAAAGAATTTCTTAACGGATGATTACTATAGCAGCTAGCGTGAATGTAATATGGATGCCCGTGTATATTATACAAAAGTTTATACGATATTATTATTCATCTCGCTTCGCGGTATTTATAGTCCCAGCGCGAAGAGACGGCAGTAAGACATTATCGTCGGAAAGTATAAGTGTACAAAAGATCGCGTCTGCTAATATGTATTGCTATAATTAGTTGCGTCAGCTTCTATCTTGATTTTCACTTAACACGTTGTAGGCGAGTAATGGAGATCCATTGTTTCACTTTAGATTCGGTTTAATACTTTTGAGAATTCTCGTTTTCATATAATTGAGTTTTTAGAGATCGAACTTCTTAATATTGGCCTTTATTAAAATGAGTGTTATATTTCAACGTGGGAAAAGATAAATAGAAGTTGAAAGACTTAAGAATTAATACTTCTTTTTAAAAAGTAGAAATTTACATTTTTGGAATGTTATTACCAAGCTACAATATGTTAAGTATGCTCATACACTCCACGTTTTTGTTTATTCGCACAACCAAGTAAGTATACAATTAGTTACAAAAATAAATCTCTTTTCTGCAAATCGTAGCGCATGCTTTTGAGGGGAAAGCATTTTGTTTATCGTGATTTGTTGTTTAATTGGGGAGAAGGATATCGGCGGATTTAGATGCGCCGCGTGTACTAACAATAAGACCAGATAAAAAGAATACGCATCATACGAACCTAGCGTGATTTTGGGCTCGGTAAATAGCGATTTCAGTCGCTGAGAAGCTTCTTGCGTCTATGCTTCAATATACATTTGTAGAGCGTCTTTCAAATTCTCGTAAAAAATATGGAAATTATGTATACTTTTTATTGAAAATTAAGTATGTGAGAGAGATGTGCATCGATAACATAATATAATTATATTATAATTGATTTTGCACGTACGTTCTTATCTCGAATAAATAGCGAAAAGCTTCTCCGCGGTTATCTGTTTAAAAGCGTAATCTCAAAATGGTATTTGTGATAAAACTATCAATTACTTAAAACAAATAGTGCCAAGTGTAAAAGCTTTGGCTTATTTATTTTAAAAAATCGCACGTAAATAAATACATAAAAAAAGATGAGTTGCCCATCAACTGGACACTCAAGTACGTACCCGTACTAAAGTAAAAAATGACTCGATATCGTCTTCGTTAAATCTTTTTTTATGGATTTAATAGAAATACATAAATAGAAATGTATCGTCATTTAGGTTGCGCCATAAAATCAATTGACTGTCGTAATTATATTTTGAATTCCCGGATTTCTAGTCTCTTCGTTTCGTTAATTCTCAATTGTATATAAAAGAAGAAATAATTCGACTTCATGTTATTTCTTTATCGATTTTTCAACAATAGTTAAGTTTTATTAACTATGTTCCATTAAAAGCGTCATTACCGTCTTATAGATTTGTTTTCAATCTGTCTCTTCAATTTCCAATGTCAATTCAAATTTATATAAAATGAATTATACGTAAATTTTATTAGCGAGAGTTTTACGAAAACTCTGTGTAAGTGCTTATGTTTACATTGTGTATATATAAATTTTAAGACATTGTGAATTGAAAAGTAGTCGCTCGCACACATCATTCTAGAAGTTTTTTTCAATTATTATTTAATATATCTGTCAAAGAAATAAGTCTGGCAATTATAAAGTACATAGGTATTTAATCGCGTATGCACTTCCACTTATTTCTTTATTAATATATAAACTCAGTTTTTTATAACACTTTGAACCTCGAAAATTAAGATTTCCGTGCTCTATCGATTTCTCCGAAGCTAAAAGTGTTAGGTATTAAATGTTTAGTATGAATGGCCTTCAATATGACTTTTATTTGTTCAAATCAATTGCATTGTGTATGAAGTATCGCAATTTGTGGATTCGATATTTGAAATGTAATCAGCGTGCATGATCTAATCGGGTTGCAATACCGAATCAGTACACAACTTCCACTTGCATCACTGCTCGTACGCTTCCATATTTTTTATATATTATTAAAAATAATTTTACATTTCGATCACATCGATTGCGAGACGTCAACCTGTCAGGTTAATCTTTCGTCATTGTAAAAGTAGAATGATCTAGTGCCTAAGAAAACGATCGGAAACGATGGAATTCTTACGGAATAGAAACTGAAGTTTGATTAGAATCACATTCACCAAGCAGTCTTAAAACTTTTTTCACTTTCTTTTGCGAAACTATTCCGTTTTAGTTTGTGAGATGCGTGTACCACTTTTCGTAATATCATTAGAGGGGACTCCTTAGATTTCCTCTATCCAAATATACCGTCTGAGCCTTATAGGACAGGCTACATCGAGAACTTGCAAGTCAGTGTGGTACAAAATGGGTTCCTTCATCGATACCATATAAGAGATCGTGAAGAGCCACGATTGCGATCACGAAGATACGTCGGTCTACGATAAGTAACCTGCCCGAATCGATCGATTCGATCGCGCGCAGTTCTTAATTAAGTAACGCACCTCTGACGCGATCGGCCTCGTTATACGGTGATCACGTCACGGCGCGTAGCGATAAGAGAGAGTCCACGGGTGAATGGCGTGTTCACCGCAACCATATCAGCTAGTGATTATGGTTGTAGAGATGCCACCTCTGTGTCTCCGCGTTCGAGTCGCACTTCTCCGCCGTGATGCCGCGCTGTGCGTGATATCGCGAATCCACGCACACGGGGATTCTGGTGTGGCGTATCAGGCCGCCCTCCAAGTGCCGCCACTTCTGATTCTCGCTGCCGTCGCAGATCTGCATCAGCAGCGTCGTGCCCTTGGCGTACACCGGTAGGGTCAGGCAGAGATCGTGATGCTTGATCAGGCCGTCTTTCGTGAGACCCCACTCCTGCAAAACGCATCGGTTTTGTAAAATTTCGAAACAATTACGCAATTCCTCATTTTCTCAACTTGAAAAATGCTCACCTGGTTACCACCGGTGTCGTGACAAGGATAGAGACCGACGTTTCCGTCAAGAAGATGGCCCATACTGTCCAAACAGGCGGTGCCCTGCTTCAGAGATCCTCCTGGACCACCTTCGCTCGTAGGTATAACTAATTCGGGATACACGTTCTTCAGATACCAACTGAAAGGCTTGCAATGCAGTCTCCGTTTTAGCTCCATCCTATCTTGGATGCTGAAACATAATTATTCTGTATGATTAACATAATCAAATTTTGTATTCTCTAAATCCTGTCAAACGCTCTATTGTCTTTTTATATATCTAACAATATCAAAATATGCTGCAGCCATAACTTGATGTAAAATAACTTGATGCAATTTTTTTACACGTATTCAATTGTTCGATATATCTGCAAACTTTAATATAGTATCAAACATTACGAAATACAGCGAAATCAGAGTATTGCCTAAAGTTTAATTGAGATGTCAGCCAGACTTACTTTCCATAAGGGATGTTCCGTGCTAACGGTACGGCGTTGTAGTAGAACTGCTTGTAGTCGTCCATCCATACTTCGGCGGCGCGCCTCGTGTTTCGAGCGAACACGTTTCCGCTGCCTCCGGGGAACGAGTAAGGATGACGTTTACGGAATACATGGCCTACACGTGAGCACGGGATAATCTCCAAGCTGCCACCGCATTGCCACACGCGGAACGATATTTCTGAAAGAAAGTTACAAGTGCACGCAGTAAGTGCAAATGTTAAACGTGAGAAAAGAAGTGTCAAGAAAGAGAAAATACAAAAATTTTCTTCTCTCTGTCACATTGCGTCATATTTCTTATTTTCCTAGGATGTCTTGTGTTGTGCAGATTAAATATTAAAAGATCTATCGGCAATTTTTAAATAAAAAAGAACGAGATTTATATTTTTAAATATATGTATTTGCGAAGTTTTGTTAGCTGTTGGAAAAATACTATTTTAATGCAAATCTTTCATCAAAGTTATGTTAAACTGAAATAGCGTTAGACTTTTCGAAAGAAACTCAACAATTTCTCTTCTGTCCGAAATGGGGTCACAGTTATTTCTAACTTCACACTTCCGACATATATTGGTTTGCTTGCCGTGTTTTCCGCAAAGTTCTTACGAACTGCACACAAGATGGTAGTTTCTGTCAAAGAGTTCGTTTCCTTCGTATTTGAAAAGTATAATGACAGATCCACACAGCATCTTTCCTGACAAGTTAAAGTTCGAGTTCTGCGACATTAATTTTTAATTAAACATATTTAAAAGTAAATCTTATCTAAAATTATTCAATAAATACTAACAAATTCATTTTTATAATAGACAAAACTAAATACGAAATTTTTGTTACGCGCAATGAGAAGAAATTGTAAGCATTCGCAGTTCTCTGCGAGCTTTCGAACCGAGTTATTTTCAAGCATTTATTTGCGCAGCCGTCGGATATAGTGATGAATGAGCTAATATTTACGCCAGTATGATGTTTTTTAATAAAATTTAATGGGAAGCGCTCATTAAAACTTGTTGAGAAATTATAACTTTCGACTATATTGATCCAATAAAAAGTTTACTCTGCTGCAAAATACTCATCGTGAGTTGCGCGTGCCTCGCAACAAAGTTTTTGAAACGAAGTACATCGACCACGTGCAATATCTTTCGTAGCATATTTACAATTTTATTAAAATAGCTTTAAACGTTCTGTCAGATAATTTCTAGAAAATGGATATAAATATGAACAGTTCTTCTGTAAAAATAATCTAATAAAATATTTTTGCATATTCTGCAGAGGGGAGCAACACGATCGAAAGAATTTAATTGTAAGAATTGTGCGTTTAGCTCTTTGGATTTTCCGAATACTTTGTACTTTGTATATAAAACTGTAAATAGTCTTACCGAGATTTTCGCCGCCCCAAACATCCATCTGAGTATCGTATTTGCCGAGTTTCTCAAAGTACGCTTTGTTGATGACAAACAGTCCGCCAGCAATCATAGGGGTCCTAATGGCTTGCGTTGGATCCTTTTGTCTCGCCTGTCGTTCCGTCTGGCTGAGATATTCCCATTTAAAGACCAAACTCCAATCGAAACCACCCCTAAGATCGGCGGAAGCTCCTAGAAATGAGATAAAATTGTCTTGATTCGCTTATTTATTTCAAATTATTTACAACATGAACAGAATATAAATTTTCGCTAAAAACATATGCAATTTTGAAGAATATCGATTTCTACCATTGACACTCACCGATATATTGGAAAGTATCCATGCTGATTACGTCGATCACAGGACACACCACCCTCGTTGGGTCCTCGGCCACCCTTTCCAAGAGCGGTTCAATCCAGTCGGCGTTGCATTCACAGTGCGAATCTAAAAATGTTAGCACACTCGCGGTAGCTGCATCCGCGCCGCGGACACGCGATCTCATTAGGCCCTCTCTCTTCTCGTTTCTGATCACACGAACCTTGTGGATTCGCGATAATTCCTCGCCATCCTCGGCTGCAAACAAATCAATCTTTCTTGCCATACAACACTTTTAATTTTACGTTAATTAAACTCATCTCGTTTTAAATATTCCATTGTAAAATTTTATATTTATTGTTCTGAAAATTTTATTTGTAATTTATTATCTGTTTATTCAATCAAGACACCTAAATAATTTTTTGTTAAGAAAATATAAATACCAAATTGAAGGTATCCAGCGTATAAGTTCCAATTTTAAGATCATAATTTAATGACACTCTATTTAGAGCGGTAAATAACGTCATAAATGATGGACTAGCCGTGGGTCACTAGCCTTTTAATGGTATTAAACGCGGTATTAAATGTAATATTAAACACAATTTTCCGTAATTGAATATACATATAATTAGCATTTTAATTACACTAAATATTATATTTAAATATTACATGCAATATATATATATATATAACTCTCTTCGTAACTGTTTGATCCGCGCGAGTAATTTATCAATCTTAATTCTACATATCAGATTTAATTATAGTTTATTTTATATTTTTTGAATATTAAAAATTGACTAAAAAACTGATTTAAAAAGAACAAAATTTAGTTAGCTTAGAAGTAAATAACGTTTTTCAAAAACTCGGATTAATAAACTAGTACGCGTATAAAACTACTTACGATGGTCGCTAAAATCGTCCACCAAAATGATTTCCTTGATTAGATGTTCGGGACTTCTGTTCAGCACACTAAAAGTAAAAGCAAACACTTTCAACTTAAAGTTAAATATTAATTTTCTCAAATTTAATACATTTAACAATACTGATATTATTTTAACATTTTTTACTATTTTATAATTTTCGAAATTTTGCAAATAATAAATTAAATATGAAAAATAATATTTAGCAATTATGCTTTATCGATTTCGTCATTATATGCATTTTACTCTTAAAATTATCGTAATATTTTAAATGTTAATATTGCCGTAAAATTATTTTTTAATGTAATACGCTTTTTTTTCAGATTCAATTTAAAAGTTCGATACGCCATTTCCTTCCAGAATCACTATCATTCATTTCTATATAAACTTTTCCGGTCGATTAACGTCGAATAAACTGAGATTAAGAGAAGAACAGAAGCTTCGAGGATTGTCCCATTGAATCTTTTATCAAAGTTTCGAGGACTTTGTGCACCACTTGTCCCTTGTTTGAACGTTCTCGTATTGCCCCGTTCCATCCTACTCGTGAGCTTAGAGTTAAGAGGATTGTTCCAAATAATTAGGGTTCTTTTCACTAATTAAAAGTATCTCTTAATATTGATGGAGAAAGTTTAACTTTACGGTCTTCTTCAACTTATTTTGAATGTCAATAATTTTATCCTGATCGTATCGACGAAACAATATAAAACGTTATTTTATAAATTAAACATTTCTGCTCAGTTGATAAGATGTTGTCTTAATTTTGAAAAAACTTTGACCAAACGTGAAATCGATTGCGAAGAATTTCATGCCACATCAAGATGGTGGTGAGGTGTGGTCTCGTCGCGGTAATTAAGACTTCCTTTTAATTTCATCGACCCGACGCGATAGGGCCGATATATTTTCCTGACGCTGCCATGTTACGGACTTAAATAAATTTTCCGACTCTTGCCTGCTTCCTTCTTCCGGTTCGACGAGAGAACTTCGAGCAACTTTTGCACGGAGGCTACCCGGCGAGTAATGTGGCTCGTACTTCCCTTCACTCGGCGGGACGTCGCGTAGCAAAAAATGTTTTAATTAATAGGACGCTTATGAGAAAATATAGTGATTTATGTCTCTGGATAGACGATAAATGATACTAATAAAATGGACAAAATTAGCTAAAAGTATGAAAAAAAGAAGTATTTTAATCGCTAGAATTGAAAAAGCAATAAAATTGGAAGATCCACATAGTTGAGTGAGAACTAGTGAATCTCTAAAACCATCTACTATTCCTTTTTCCATCTCGTTTATCTTTTACTACGTAAAAAAATATGACATTTTGAAAGAATACGCATAAATACAAATTGAAAACTTCAAATGTAATTTCTTTAGATTAAAACTTTACTGCTCAAATTAAATTAATTGATTCATCATTGGCCGATGATATTTAATATTATCTATCAGAATGAAGATGCAAATTTGTGATATTTCTTCAGTATATCTGATCATTCTTCATATCTTCAGTACATCTGATCATTTTTCGTCGCGTCTATGTACCTACGTAGCGCATAATAAGCACGGAGGAATAAAACGGTGGAACGACGATTAGAAAATTCCATCGCACAGCATCGCTCACTTCCAGCTCGAATTGAGAATCTTCTCGCGCTTCCCACAATCCGTTGATGCATCGAGAATTGAAAATCGCCGTACCGCATATATACTATTTACGATCGTGCAAGAATTTGCCCATTGGCGATTATTTTACGTTCGAGAATTTGATTGCACAAATGCTCTCATATTAAATACATATATACACTTATTTTGCAGAATTTACTTAGTCTCTCTGTTTCTATATATTTTTTATTTTATGCTTTTATAATTTAAAACAAAAGAAATAAATGTGCAAAAATCTCTTTGTCTACTTTATATACAAAATATTTAAAAAAGCTAAAAAAATGATAAATTTAAATATTGAGCGTATTTATTTTGTATGTAAAGCAAAGTTGTTTCTAACCTACCTGACGACAGTTCTGAGTAGTGTAGAGCGTGCCTCGTTGTGGAAAGTAATTATAACGGAAGTTGGTGGCAGATCCTGTCTCCATTGTTTCATCCTACACCTGCAACGAGAAAATAGCATAATTATAATAGTTGCCTAGATATCGTAGATAAACGTATGGATGGTTTAGATATAAATTGAGATCAATGAATGAATAAGAGGACTCTGTCTATCGCATTCATATTATTCGCGTAATACAGATGCTATCCTTTAATCTTTCAATACAGATTTATTGAGTATACAGACAATAATAAACAGATAATCATGAATTGCGTGTAAAAATAAAAATAATAAATAGATTTTTCAAAATAAAATTGATAAAAACTTGCAATTCTGGTCGTGGGATTAACAATATTGCAATTGAACAAACAGTCAAACCAGTGTCCCTGTTATTGCATAAATAATTTTTTCAATGCAATATTAGATTCAATAATATCGTTTATTCCTCAAACTGTTTCAGTGAGCCATGTTTTTGCGAGCTAACGTGCTTATCGATTTGTTCTAGGAAATTGTCATTCGATTCTATGTTTAACGACAGATAACACGTTGCATTAGTAATGTTTCAATATTGGCCATTCGATCGATGCAATGAGTTATCAGTAAATATTGGTTGCTTATCACTGTTTACACATGTACGCAATTCCATGTATACAATCCTCGATGATCAATTTTAAGATAATCAACCAGATAGTCTTCAGCTGCATTCGACAACAAAAATCTCTTTCATTTAAGATGTACACAATATTTAGGCTAAATTAATAATTCTAAAAACTATTTTTATGCCTGATATTAAAATAATCGACTAATATATATATACACATATATATTTTTAAAATATATTTTATTTTGTATTAATCGCGATTTTGTGTAAGGTAGTTACAAATTAGAAGATTTCATACACTTACATACATATATCAAATGTACATATCAAAAAAGTGATAAACATAGGGGAAC
>NJRQ01000252.1:36258-61421 GCA_003063805.1 Aphaenogaster ashmeadi | reverse complement strand
GCACTAACATCTTGTCGTGGCTCTGAGCCCCTTTTTTCTTGATTGATTTTTTAATCTTTTGAGCCTATTATTATTAAAATTATCTTCTTCAGCTATGAATTTTTTTTGTCAATCTTAATCAGCACCATATAAATTATTTTCTCTATGATTTAATGTACCATATAACTATAGCAATTAATTAATATAGATTTAATCTATTGCAGCATTTTTAATGCTGTGTTGTCAGTTATCATTTCACTGAACAAGCCAAAGTTTCATCATTACACTTTTATTCATGTGTAATCAAGCGACTCGAGTGACGGACAAGTTCAGTAACGAGTAATTTAGATATTCATTACCATGCTTATCCTCTTTCGGGCGCCTTCGCCTCGTCGCTTCACTCTCGCAGGCGGTGCGGGAATCGACAAATTAATTCGGGGAACCATAATTCCACATTAAAGTCGGCTAGTCTCTGCGGCGACATGTTTGCCGACAACAAAATTGCGCGCGCGGGCTTTAAAGCGACTCCGGCAGATGAGACGGATCATCCGGACGGTTTAATTCGAAACTTCAATTTAGGATCCGCTCCGCGCCGCTATCCGCTAAAGTGGATAACGCGCGGCCAGTCTGTGCGATTCCATTGAACGCTCGATCGCATATACGATGTTTCACGAGCACATATGTATGTACATGCTTGCGCGGATTGACCATTGCCGGAGAATGCATCCTACAAGATAGGGATAGATACACACACACACACACAGAGAGAGAGAGAGAGAGGGGGGAGGCAGAGAATAAAGTGCATCTGTGAAAGCAGTACAGAGTGGTGCAATTAAAATAAATTGATATCATTATTAAAAGGTGATCGAGCTAGAATAATATCCGATATTATCGGATTCTTCAGATAAATATAATGCATGATCACTTTTCAAAATAATCTTTATTTAAGAATAAGGTATGTATTTTTTGTGAGATTATTTTCATTAGAAACTTGAATCTGAATATAAATAAAGAAATTTACATGTTATGCATTCTACAACAAGATGGGTAATAAATTTTTCTACAAAAATTGTAAAAATATAACTATACTCCGATTTATTCTTATACTCGAGAATGTTTTAGAATGCTTACGAGGATTTCCGTTGGTGGAAGAGTGACGACCGTAAGCGCAAAGAAGGAGTCGTTGGAGGATGAAAAAGGCGCATAAAGGACACAAAACGGAATTAGGACGTAACGTTTCGGCGCTTTGCGGAAATAGAGCCTTTTTACCCCGAGAAGCCTCCGTACGTTGCTCGCTTCATGGGCGCGCGTACTCGTGAAACAGGATATTAAATTTTTAATCCATCACCGGTCTACATGAAGTTCAGCGAGAACGGATGTTCTGGAGCAAGAAAATCTGCACTAGAAACGCGACAATTGGGTTTTTGCTCCCAATTCGATTTACCTACGTGATTATATTTTAGAGTACAAGTTATTTTCGTCGCAATCCCTTCTTCAGAAAACAATTGCATACTGATCCTAAAGGCTAATCTGCAATGTGCCCTTTGCTTCCTGTATCTTGCTTTTTGCATTTTGTCAATTTTTGGTCATGTCGCGTAATGCGATGTTTGTTCGTTCCGTCATCCAAGATAAAAGTTGACGAACTTCGGAAGAGACAAGAAACACGTGACAAGAAACACGATTGTCGGTAAAACAATGCGTGGAAAAGCAAAGAAATAAGAGGCAAAGAGCAAGAAACAGGAAGCAAAGAGTACATTGTAGATTAGCCTTAAATATAGAGGAAGACATTAAAAATACACATCGGGAAATAATGCAAGTCGCAAAAAAAGCTCGTTGAAAATTCTCGATATAAGTATAATGTTATTACCTTAATATAATATGATATCAAAATACTACCAAAACAAATTACGGAGATCGATAAAAAGACAGCGATGCAAATAATCGAATATCTGATATCGGTATACTATTTCTAGACACAGATACTATTCTGACTCTAGATACTATTACAGACAAAGTCGTTGAATTCGTAATTCAATTTCATGACTTCCGTTCGATAATCCCAAACACGATCAAATTGATCGAATATTATCGACGTTTATATTATTGTGACGATAAATCATAGTTGGCGAAAATAGATAATGTTGCACTGATGGATTACGGATGCTAATAGATGCAAATACGTGGTCCATTCCTGACGCCGTGAATAGACATTCGTAAATGGAATGTATTGGAATATGAAACGCTACACATATGCAATCTTATGGACATCGCAGTTCCGAGAATTTTTTACCATCCTTTCTCATCGTCCGTTATAAACTTCGCTGAATTCGCGCTGATTCCATCGTAAATTCGGCGTGTTACATTTACAGGCATTTCTTTTTAATACGTAGATAGAAGTTTAATGGGCCGACACGTTAATCGCGCATGATTTTGTGTCGCATTGCAAAACGCATTGAGCGGCTTGGCGAACGAGCAAATCGCGTTAGCGCCAAAAATAGTGTTACTCCTGGACAGTGCGCGCTCTCGAATCGTGTTTTGTCCGTGCGCCGGGCGTTAATTTCGGAAAATGCAAAAAGCATTCCCATGCTAGCTGCAAAAGCGCGCTGCCCGCGCCGACCGGATTGCATCCTATGAAATCAGAGTGCATCGCGCCCTGGTTTACAGATCTGTTTGGTGTCACGAAAAACGAGGAGGCGGAGGAGAGAGAGAGAGAGAGAGAGAGAAATGAGGAGGAGGGAGAGGTGGTACGCCGTACAAAGTTTCAGACGATACATTGTTGTTGGCTACAGTTTTAACGCCGCTCCTAATGGATTACACACGTCTTACGGGGGAGCGTAAAATGACAAACATTTTATACAGCACTCGCAAGAACGCACACTCCTCCTTTTTCTGATTACACTTTGTACGATGAGTTCCCGAAGAAATGGAGACCATATTGAGAGAAGAAGAAATAAAACGAAGTCAAAATAAATATGTCGAAAAGGGAATAATTCATTAATGATATTTCTTTAACGTCGCCGACGTTTCCGGAAAATTGTTTCGCTTCGTGCGCGACAATGATTTCTAAAAGCGTCGAGTATAGGTTTCAACTGTTCCTGGGCCCCATAAGTCTCGATTCTCTTGACGTATTGAAGACATCGCTGATTGCTTTTCCATTTGTGGGTGACGGGCTCGAAATGCGCGGCGTAACTCCCGCGGGTGCGAAACGCCCGAAGCTAACGAGCTGCTCGTCGTCGTTCTCTGTCACGGGAGACCACTCTTGCATTGTACGACACGCTCGAACGGATTGTGCCGGTACGCAAATATTATTTTAACGAAGTTACGGGGCTATCGAACCTATTGGCGGTCCGGTCACGCGAGTGTTAGTATCGATTTTCTCTTTCATTCGTATGAATAGCTGTACAGCAGCAGTTTTTAAAACACAGACGCACTTACGAGAAAACATTCTCCGTTCGTTTTTCGGACGGTTTCTGGAAACATTGCGCAGTAAAATAAGAGATATATATATATATTCGTTTTTTTTATATACATACTTCATTTATATAACTTTTATGGGTTGGAAAAACACTCGACGCCAACACGACAAGTATGACATATGCAAAAACCGTTTTAAACGAAAGCTTTCATAGATTTTTTAGGAAGCGTCAAATCTTTTTTTTTCTTTATTTTAAAAAAATTTGTAAAAAATTTGTCACAACATATGGCACCGCTTAACTTTCACGTTTCGAATTGGATATGCAGACTTAGAATGAAAAATGCGATAATTAACATGATCTAGCAAATGCACAATTTAGGCTTGGATAAACGATAATATAAAATTTTAAAATAAATGAAAATGATCTCAAGGTTCAATAAATTAAAAACAAACGAGGGTAAAGAGGACTAACGAATCAAGCTATAATAGTTTTTGGTGCTAATAAGTATATTATAATTCAAATATACCTATAACGTTTTTAGTAATGAGTATGTTACAATTCGAACGTATGATATTGATTCCGCAAATGTTTCGACCTGTAATAAGATCATCTTCAGTGCGATGGTCGGTTCACAAATCAACAAAATAATATAAAATTATAAAATTATAAGAATAAAAATAAATAAAAATAAATAAATACAGAACAAGTCAAAGTCGCATACATCACGATCAACGGTTAATATTCGTTAAGATGTTCGTCGAGGTGTAAAATATGGAAAACGCATTCTGATGGGTCTCAAGATTAAAACTGAAATTTTGTCGTTGAACATCCTAATTGTTTTGTTATATTAAGAAAGTCCGATACACAGGTGATCAGACGGTAGTATTCTTTTGTGAGAAAGAGAAAAATTTACATATGTGAATTGTCGATGTAACAATTGGGAATTAAAATAAATTTTTAATTTGCCGACTGCTAAACGATATTACAATTTTGTGAGATACATCAAACTGACAATACAAAGATAAATCGGTAGTACAAAATAAAACGATAATATTGAATTTGGCATTTAATCAAGATTCGGCAACGAGCGTATATCATTTAATTGAGCATGATAGCGTCGATACGTGTCAATTCACAACAGTGTCGTTAACGCGATCGGAATAATACGAGCGGAAGGGATTAATTTGCAGCAACCGACCAGTCGTTTAAATTCATGTATCAGATTACGAGTTCGAGACTTCGAAATGCGCGCTTACCGCGCAAAACGTAGTATAAGCGTAATTATTTTAGTGATAATTGAATGTTTAATCACACTGTAAATGTGTGTAAATGTGTATGCCTCGTCGGTCAGGTGCCACAATAATCGATTTCGTTGGTAATTACGAAGGATTGGGCGTGTACCTCGATACAGTAAATGACTACGTAATTTAAAAGAACGGCTTTGAGACGGTAAAAATGCGAATCATCGTTGCCAATTAACTTCATATATGAGTACAACGAATCATAATTACCTGGTGGACACGTAATAGCATTATACAACTCGCTTTATCTATTAACGCGTGTCCAACCATGTACGTCGAAACCAACGAGTCACGTTTGCAACGCACGCTGGTAACCACATTTTGTAGCAACAGATTGTACTCGTAATTGCTTTTTAAGTAATCAAGTTTTCCATAACATGTTTTTTTTTTCAATTTTTGCGATACACGTTATTGTGTCAAAAAGTGGATTTCACAAAAGCCTCTTAATACAGAAAGTTGTTATCGTATGTACCTACTTCAAAACCGTATGTTTATATTTCGCGACACTTTGTATAACATGTAGATTTCAGCAGTTGTGAATTTTTATTAATTTAGTATTAATTTATCGTTCGTTATTTTCGGGTAATCTGTTTTTCTTTGAATATATACACGATCGTTATTTAAGCTTTTTATTTTGCGGAAAGTTTACGCCCTCATTCCTCTTGTATGCGTAGTCACTCTAATGCAGGATTAGAGCGCACACTTTAGCTGGCGGAGGGTCATAAATTTCACCGATTTTATCGAGGAAAATTTAGAGACACTATAAAACCTCGTCGAACGCAGACGTATGCATATATGCGAATATATCGGCACGGTGAGTTTAGTAGCACATTAATCTGTCTGCGATATTCGAGATACTTAGACACAATGGTAGCTTCTGGATTTTAAACTCTGAATTATTTGCAGAAAAATCCTTTTCCTTTTCTAAAATAAATTTAATGTTTCTCTATCTCTTCCTCTCTTTTTTTGGTATATATAGATTATTAAAGTGTCTAGATTTATAATGCATATATAGGGACAAAAGTGTAAAAATATTAATTAATAATCAATCGATTAAATTAAATCGTAATCTTGTTTGTTGCATGATTACAATATGTGAGATTTACGATCGCTTGTAACTCCTGTCTTCCCTGGTTGCGAGAACATGACCGTAAAAACCCAATCCACTCAGTTTTCATCAAGAATTCATCGGGACATCGATCTTTCTCACAGCTCCACAGATGTAGCCGAATTGATCTGGCGAATGTAAAATGTAAATGCAATAGGGTTTAACACTGATCTATATGTTCTCTTTTACATAATTATACTTTAACTTTTTATTAAAAAGAATGTCTAAAATATATTTGCGAGGAATTCTTCATAACATCGTCAATTAAACAATTTTTTTTACAAAAAAGAGTATTATTTTATAATAAAACAACAAAATAGCCGTTTTACGCAACTAAACAAATTTCATGTATAAATAGCAAATACAGAGTAAGACATTTCGCAAAAGAGATTATATCATCAAATCAGGTATTCCACGTTCGCATCGCACAGGAAATGATTAATTAACGATGAAATTGAACGAGACAGATCCGAGAAATCGCTTAATGAAGCTGCGGAGGAGCATCGCATTGCTCTCGGTTCGCCGAATTGGCTAGTAAAGCGATGCGAGCCGTCCTTAAACCTGTCCATCCGAACGCTGGTATCATTATTCAAGTCCTGCCCGGGTGAGTTCTCCCCGGGAAGGCTCCGTGAGAAGAAGAGGAAGGTGCAGGTCGATGCGCAGGTGGATGCGAGATACAACGAGGACCGGAGTCACTACTCTGGACCAGCTACTACCGCGGTTTCACGAAGGAACTCGAAACTTCCCTCGTTCTGGTCCTCGTGGAACTAGCTACTTAAGGTAACGGGAGTTCCGGCGGACGATCCTCGAAGGATCAACACGATCTAACTTTCCGACCGGCGGAATGTACCGCGTATTATACGGAGAGACGAGAACGGACGGCCTGTTTCATGAGTAATTGTACATTTTTTTCATGTTTCAGCTCTTCGATCCTGAAGTAATTTGCAGTTTTGGCATGAAGAAACTTCGAATGAGAGGATTATCTCAATTAGAGGAATCACGCGAGTATTGCCGGAATATGATTAACGTCAAACATCACTATAATCTGTTTCGAGAAGAAAAATTAAATATACGCCAGCAAGAAATATTGGAGATTGCACGTCATATGATGTAATAAGAAATAAATCATTATCTTTGAGGATAGCAGATTATAAATCAGCCAATTTAGCACTATAAGTGGACGCCTGAGTTTTTACGTACGCAGGAAGCAATTTATCTTCGAATAAATCATAAAGAGATCCAGTTGGTATCTAGAAGAATGATAGATGCTACTTTTATTTCAGGTTTTTATCGCTTCGAAAGAATAATTCATCTCGCAAAAATGAGAGCTTTCCGCTCTTAATAAGAAAAAAAGACTAATCATTAGACTTTTTACACTCGAAGGAGTATCGTGATCGTACGATAATCAAGCGGCCAAATTATTAAGGTTACACCTGTGGTAAATTACACATCTGTCGTTACACTTCTCATTCGTCGCTTCCGGCTAGGCGTGTATATCGGCATCTGGCCCGCGGCGAAAAGAGCCCGTAATCACGTCAAAACTGGTCGAGTCAAGAATAACGGATGGACCTGCTGAGCGTACGGGGCAATACGCAAATGCTCTCTTTCTCCCGGCAAGTGCATCCTTTCACTGGCAAACTGGGGGAAATCGACATCGCATTTTCTCCTTCGGGACATGGAGGAAAGCGGTAGAAGCGGCAGTATTAGCAAGCGGTCAAATCGATGGATTAAGGTCGGTCCCGAGGCGGTGATCGGTGCATTAGAAACCTTAGAGTTTCGCTCTTGCCTTTCGCACTATCCATCTCCTTCCACGTGTTCCTCCTTGTCTCGCTCTCTAGCTGTCCTTACTTCTTTCTAATTACGATGTATGAGCTCTCCCGGCGAATCGCATCAGCCTCTTACCGGCAACGGAGTCACGAATCGAGTTATTGATGACCCATCAATTATAACAGTTGCTCTCAAACCCTCTTCACTTACGGTAGTATTCGAAGGATAATTATTTCATGAATGCTATACTTATTTCATACAATGTACGTTAGATTCAAATTGATATTAAATGTAATTATTTACGAAAACTTTCTCTTCCATTTCTGTTAATCTAATACTTTTAATAAACTTGAAAATTTCAAAAAACAAAGAAAGGAGAAAAAAGAAAAGAACATGGAAAAATCTGAATAAAAATTTTGATGTTTAACACTCTCAATTAATAGATCTTCATCAATATCCACAAAATAATATATCAATCAGTGCAAACGGATTAGTAGATAAAAATTGTACGCTGAAAAGATTGACATTGTATAGCATCGTGCTATCAGGCGTCAAGTCACGCGGGGCAACATCTCGGAATCGGAAAACGTGGCTTTCCATCATTCACCCGTCCAACCAGCCGCGACACGCGCGCACGGCCGACACACATTTATCTCCGCCCCCGTTGTTAAAGCGTTCTCCGCGAGTGGCAAAATAACCGGCCAGGGTCGAAAGAGTGCGACTGCGGGTCCATTGTTATTCACGGATATCCGCGGCGAACGCACGACGCAGATAAAAGAAAAGCGGAAACTACGGCTCCGCGCCTAGCTCCGTATTCCGCCGCTCTGGACGACGGCTCTCGATGGATTATAAATTGCCGAGCGCGGCCGAGAGCGGAAATTATGGCCGGTCCGAGAGCGCGGTCGCCAACTTTTCGCGCGATTTACGACGCCGTTTTCGCGGTAACGTTTTAGGTGTTCTCCAAAACGCGAGGCTGGGCGAAGGGTATGCGAGGATGTGCCTTTGCACCCTTTTGCGTTTTTAACCCTTTCGCGCCTAACGGGACATATGTGTCCCATCGAAGATTTGAAAAATTCTGTTGGGTCTCATGCAGGTCCTGGGACAATAAAGTCGCTGTCCCATCAGTGTTTATAGTTTCTTCGTATATTTTCACCCATTTTCGGAATAGTCAGTTCCTCCAGTTTGTTTATACAGTGTGACACGTGCTAGTGAGTATGAGATGTGTATTCAACATAGTAAGAGCGAAATTTCTTGTGATTTTCGACATTTTCGTGTGCTATAGCGTAAGTATTGACTATTTTATAACATATTTATGTTGGGAACGTGTTTTCTTAACTTATTAACTTACTAACAGTATTTCTCAGTGGGACATATGTATGTGTCCAACAATGCTTGTTGTCCATAATATGTCCCATACCCCCCAAAAAAATTACAAGGCGACGAATAAACTTTCTAAAACACAAAAACTCGATTTATGTCGTGAAACAAAGAAATCCAAAGAAAAAAAAGTCGGCGCGAAAGGGTTAAGGGAGGAGAAAGACATTCGATTATAAAGCGTCATTTTGATAACGTCTAAAGAGCCAAAAAACCTCTCTCTCTTATCGAAGATCGCGCGGTGATCGGATAGAGGCTTCACTTGAGCAACGCCGAATTCGCCGATCCCGCGGCGAAGTTTTCCGACCGCAGGGTGTTTGAACACGGCATTTCCGCAATTGTCAGCGGCGATCCTATCGGAGGTAAACTGTCCTTACGGCGTTCGAGCTTCCGGCTCGTTCTTACAGGGAGTACGCGACTACCTAGCGATTTCGCGGCTTCCTGCAGTTCGGCGCACGACCGAAACTTGGTTCACACGGGCGCGAATGTGCGGGAACAGTCGGGCAAACTTTTCTCTTAGTCACGAGCGACTCGTGTGCCACCACGATGTGGTGCATGTGGAACGGTACCGGCCTGGACAAGCCCCTATCCACATGAGTAACACACACACGAATATCGATTTCCGCGGGCCCCCGTAAATGCTCCCGGGTACGAGCAACGTCCAGGAACTTGCGTGGTAGGTAAGTGCTCCATCCGACGGCTAGTAAATCGAATTAGGGATTCGCTTGTTCGCGCAAGGGAAGCGGTAGCCGACTAAGTCTGACATCGTATCGTATGACTGTTCCTAGATTCCTACGCAAAATATCTCCGAAGAAACAAATAAGCGAATATATGCGCGTGCAGAGAACTACGGCCGTATCTCTTTTGTTGAATTCGTTATTAGATCGGAAGGGTATCGTTCTGCGGTCTGCCGTGGTATGTAGATTCGATCGTACGTCTTCGCAATGGTATCCCATTCATATTTTCTGAAACTTCGCATATATTCCGGAATATTTCGGCGGAATAATATTTCACAATAATGGTATTTTAGGATAATGCATATGTGATGTTATTTCTGCGCTTTTTTAATAGGATTTTGTGCCGCAAAAAAATGAATAGTTACCGTCCATGCGGCTGAGAAATCGTTTTTTCATCGACGTTGATATGTAGAAGGGCACATCACTATTTTATTATATTATTACTTAGCGATAAGCTAGATAGGAGAAGTTATCATAGATTATCCTCTATATACTCGGGATGTTATGCAAATTACCGAACCTTCCCGGCAAACTCCCAGGCGCCAAGTTAGAGGCTTCCGTCTTCCATTCCCGAGTGCACCCGCTGTATCCACATACGTCTTTGTATATCCACACGCTTATATACACATCCACACCGTCTCGAACTCCTTTATTTTGTGTAACTTTCATGTTCTTGTTCACAAGTCAAGGTAGTTGCAGAATATATTACATCGCCATTATTTATTAATTAGTAAGTAGACGTGTACAATGTTAATAGATGTAAAAAGAAATAAATGTATTAATAAATATCATTCCTCATCCATATTTGAAATACAATACGTAATTTGACTAATGAACGAAGATAAATACGTAACATTTTGTGAATATAATGATGTAATATCGAGAGCAGAATCAAGTTACTGCAGGAGGATGTTTATACGCTAATGCATACAGCGAACTGTAATTTTTCAGGATCCGAACCTGAAATATCTGCATACGCTATTTCCATCCAGTGACAAAATTCTGCCCGGAAGATCCCTCTCGCGACAGTTCGAGATCACAGCGGAAAATATCCGGTTTCGCTTTATTATTCTTTATCCCGCTAGAAAATACCTGGATCTTCTATTTTCGCGTGACGGCACCGCCGCAAACAGCCTCGTAGCCCGAGAATGCCCCTGGGAGAAATGGCAACGTGAAACTACCCTATTAACATTTTTTCGGTATAATACTGCTGGAATAACCAGAAGAGCTTTCACGGTTTTAAATTTCTGGAATAGCGAATGTAATAAAAAAGAGGAAAAAGGCAGAGATCTAAGACGATATTTTCTTTTCGCATGGATCGACATGGATTGACTCTTCATTAATTGTGAAGAGATCGAATTAATTGTGCTGACATGTATAATTTCAAATCCATGGCAGGATCGATCGTTTCCGTTTCAAATTGTTGATATGCAATTTTCTTTTTTTTTTCACGATTCGCGGAGCATTTCATCGCGGAGATTTATCATCGTGTAATTAAATGCAGGGTCATTATTGATCACGTATGTGAATTTCACAGTACGTATGCAGATGTTGCGACATTTATTTGAAGTACAATCAACATTATCGTTCAAAGCAAGTAAATAGCAAGCTATTTTTCCAGAATTTTCACAGCACCGTTCGTGACGAATATTTTCCGTTGCGACACTGAGCGTAAAGCTATGGAAACGCGGGGAAATTGGCCGAAGGTCCCGGTTTCATTGTTGTACGTACATACAGTGCAATAAACAAAAGAATAGCGCACGCGGTGTCGCCGTCGTGGAAATATGCTTGAAGGAAGAAGGGACTAAGGCGCCTACGAACGAGAAGAAAGAAGAAAGAGAAAACGAGAGAAGAAGGGGTGTCTCTATGGGATTCTAGTGTGGCGAAAGTAATGCGGCTATAACTTACATGTCCTCTCCCTTGGTTTTCGCATTCATGACGTGGCCTTGGATACAGGCGAAATAGGTATCCTCTCGCTCGCCCTCCTTGTCACTCTCCGTTTCCGCATGTTTGTTTGCCCCCTCTGCCGATATAACGCGATTTCTCCGTCTCGCGCCAAGGCTTACGCGCGAGATGAGATTTATTAAACTGATATCTCCCTTTTAGCGCATTTACGCGCATAACGAGAGTGCAGGATCTTTAAAACTTTCTAGCAGCAGCTCCGACAACACAGTCGCATAACGCTAATCTTGGCACTTGTCAGCTAAATCTTTTTTCTCTCACTCTAGCTACATCGTCTATAAAAATACTCGCGTATAAGCAGTTTACGGCGTCAAACGTAACTCAGATATGTAGAAAGTGCCATTGCAGATTTTTATTTGTTTTCGATTATTTCTCGGATATAAGTTTGAAACGATTGTAGCGCCGATGATGAAGAACGCGGATCAAAGAAAATGCAAAGCTGCTGGCCGTAAGGTCAAGTGGCGCGCAATCCTCGATTTTCGAGGAACGACATTAATTTAAGCGTCAGAAATATGATTTGACGAGTCTTTGGTGAACAACCTTGTCAGGAATGCCGTGGGACCACTTCGTCAAAGTCAATATGACATCGAGGACAGTCAACTGACCCGCGCAATTCGATGGAGTCGTATAAACTGCTTGATTTAAAACCACTTTGTCAGATTGCTGCCAAAAGCTGCCAATTAAAATGCGATTCGCGAAAGTGGGATCGTGAATACGAAATTGAAAATCTAATTTTATATATGTAAGAAGATTGACGAATGATCTTCTTATCTGCATTCCGATTAGCATAATCGTGACGTATTTATTACAGATGATTATCATCAGAATGCCTGGTACACGACCTCTGTTCAATTCCACAATATTTCAAATTATATATCGGATGTACATCGTCGTAACACGTGACTTATGCTCCCATTTGCGGTGCTGGAATAGGTAATAAAAATGCCAGCTGCAGTCGACATAAATTTGTTTGAGTTCAGCTATGCATCGAGATGGGTGTATTAATATTACGAGTAATTTCGGTCTCATATTATAATGCTCTGATTTTGTAACTACGATACACTTCACATATTACAATATTTGCGTGTTGTGAATTTGCCGCGAATTTATATTTACAAGCTTATTTTGAAGTTATGAGCGTACATTTACAGCGGAATGTAATCTGCTCTACGTTGTGATTTTTGCGAATAATTTGCATTAAGTCAAATTTTATGAAGTTGTAAATTTTGATGATATTATCGGTTATTCCAACTGTTTGTGGTCGAATCATGCTATATTAAGCTTTTCACTGTCTTAAAATTATTATATAATTCAACATGTTTGTCTATCTCTGAAATTATTAATCCAAAAGTTAATTAGTTCAGGAGCTGAATTCCGTCTTCTCAGCAGCGAGTTCAATTGTGGGCTTACAACGTGATCGAAAACGGTATTTCACAGAAATCGAGAATGATCGCTGGTTATATGGCTGTATAAGAGCGGGTCAACATTTGACTTGGTAAAGTTAAGTTGCTGCCGCAGCAGATCGGAGACTTTTGTTTAACAAGAAGAAAAGATTTTGATTGTTTCCCCGCCATGCCTGTGTTATTTACGGACGAAAGTTACTTCCGTAGAATTTTGCGTTTGATTTTTATTTTACGTTAGTTATGGCAATAATAAAATATGGCATGCCTTTGAATTACTTTACATTAATTTTACAGATGAAATATTTAAACAAAATATAACAATAGTTAACTAATAAACAACAACGACTAGTAACTAAATGAAATAAAAGCAATCCTTACACTTCATTGAAAGATTCAATTAGTATGTCCAATAATTGCTTTGTGAAATTATTATCCACTCAGCAAAAGGAGTAAAGATATACGATACACCGCTCATTACTCTTTGCTTTTCATTAGGCGGATTTAAGTGTGTATCTGTAAACATATTGTTACAATAAACAATATTTGAACTAGTGTTTTGTTCATGATCAGTTAATTGGTTTATTATAATGTCTCTATGTAAAGTGGGCACATGAATATTATATTAAAATAGAGGAAGTTCCGATGAGAATATAATCGGATTTTCCCCAAATAATCAGAATTGCGTTAATAATTAATATTATTTGTAATATATTATTATCAAGATCAGTGTATTTTTTTATTACATATTTAATACATATTTACCAAAATTCATTTGATTTTTATTGTTGAAGAATTTATGGGTTTTTGCATTTTTTCGCATTATATATGTTTTATTTGGAAATTTCATTATTTGATAGATGCAGTCGGCGCGGTCTCGGCGATATTGCAAAATGCAACCAATTCGGAGTATGTTGGAAAATTGCATCATACATTCGTGACAATGCGATAGGGATAATTTCACGTCAATATGGATTGTTCGGATTTCTCCCAGCGGAAATTTCGTATTGCCATGCCACATGAGAGACGATTTAGCCTTTTGCATCGTTTGCGTATATTGGAAACGGCTAACAATTATTTCATAATAAAAATTATCTGCATTCCAAAAACAATCCTTTAAAACTTCGAGAGTATTTTTATCTTATCAGAATTGTACGATTGTGTGTAATTAATGTTCTGAGTTGTTTCTTGCTTCTCTGAATGCAAATATATGAAAAATCCATGAACAAAGAGAATGCTAGTTTCAAGAGACCATTTATGTAGATGATGCCGATGTTCTGTTCTCCGGGTAGAGTAGCGCGACGTAGTAAATTATGCAAATAAGAAAAAGCGATTTCGAGTTGGTTCGTTGGTCTGTGCATCGTATCGTATATTGCCTATCCATCATCGGCTATGACGGTGTGTTCGCACATCGGCAATGCCGCCCGATGCAAAACCGTACAAAACTCGAAAATTTCGTTTTTGCTCGAATACGCGTTTGATGGTGCCGGCACTACCGAATTTGTCTGTCCTTTAATCTCGTTAAGCCGGATTTATTGGCCAGCATCGGAACGCGGCACAATTGCCAAATTACTCTCGCATGGTTCTAATGCCTTTTAACACTCTCGTCATCAAGGTGATAGTTTTTACGGTATTTACACGCAAATCAGTACATTAATGTGGGAATGTAAACGACAAAAAATAACATCTTGCAAAATAAGATTGTAAAATATAAAATCTATTTGGAAGCATTATTTGCGATGTGTTTTTCGAATAAATTCAAATCGAATATATGTAAATGCCGTACGAATTGCGAAGCAATGGAGCTTCAATAATATCCGCGTGGCTCCTATCCAATCTGGATATTTATCGTATTTCTTATAACGCAGCAAATTCGCAAGATCGCCAGCGGTGAAGTATCCGCAAACAGTTATTTTTCCGCGACTTAGTTTCGCGATTTCAATTCGCACCCGGCGCCGAGATAGCTCGTCGACCCATAGGAGAATGTAAATAAAGTCGAGCGGTCGCAGAGGATGCAGAGCGACTTTTTTCTTCTCGTCGCACCCTACCCCTTTCCCTTTCTCGCCTGTAATCCAGCGAAAGGATTGCATCCGCTTACGGCTCGTCGCAGCGGCGTTTCTATTTTCTCCGCAATTTGGGATGGCGCGATGAAAGAGAAAGAGAGAGAGAGAGAGAGCGGGAGAGCGAGAGAAAGAGAGATAGGGAGAACAACGAGCTGGCCAGGCAGAGGAATTGAAAATCTAATTTCGTATAAGTTTTGCGAGAGATGTTGTTTCATCTCCCTGGGTGTCCTCCTTTAAGCTCGTAATTTCCGCGAAGCTGCCACAATTGCGTCCTTCCGGCCGCGCTCGTTTTTCCCATTTCACCGTCTCATTCTCGTCTCCTTACGTATATCACCTCGTTCGCCCACCGCCACGATACCATCTGGATTTAAACATAAAGAACCACCGCGAACATTACATTAATTATACGAACGAACTGCAGCGGGGGATATATAGTGTGACTTTTATTGCGTCGTTGCGACGATGCTCGCAAACCAAGAAAAAGAAGATATTAACATCGCTAGGCCATGTATAGAGGATGGTAACGTTTGGTACGTTAAATTTCTTTCCCAACAACTTCTTATCCATTGCTTCTACCATTTGAATCAACCTTATATTGATTCCCTGCAACGTCTAGTGTATACATTATGCAAATCTACTTATACTTTCAGCCTTTCGCACGAGAAAATTACATTGAATCGATTGATCACTCTCAATATGCAACTAGATATGTATGTGATCCATCAGATCGCATTACCGTTCTAGGGTCAAAAATCGTCGAAAGTTTCACGTTGATGCGGTGCAAAATGAAATAAATCTCTCACCATGACATATAATGATCCCTTCAAATGCTATACATGGCGTCAGTAATGAGTTAATAATCTTCGCGTACCTTACGGGCGAGTGAGCGTGATATATGATGACATATCACGTGCTGCAGTATGATGTTTTCTCGTGGACCGATGAGTGATCCGAGAATCGACGAATGTAGAAAGATTCATGTCACATTTATTAATTACCGCGTAGTTACGGTCGCCATGAAATTTGCAGTAGAATTATACACCTTGAGAGATTACGGAGCCATCAGTTGAATTTACTCCACACGTTTCCTACATATCGTAACGAAATATCTAGCGCTTTCTAGATAGGAAGCGGCATTTTACGAGGAACGTGCACAGTTCGTCTGCTCGGCGAAGTTCACGCCACGTATTCCCACTAAAACGAGAGGATGAAGCAAAAAGATCCTGAAATCGACGAGATAGGATCATGATCGGGGGTGGACGGAGCAGTCGACGGAATAAGATGCGACTCTCTTACGGGATCTCACGGAGGTCCTTATGTGAGGGAAGATTGAGTCACGTTGCGGATGCGAAGCGAGACCGAGATAAATGAGAGTCGCCTACCGAGAAGAGATCGGCACGTTAAGAAGAGGACACGCGGTACATAGGTAACGTGCACACGTGAGAAAACTTTCCCTCGGTTCAGCAGGAAGAGCATCACGCGGCGCATATGTTGAAGAAAACATAGTAGATACAATTTTTTTTAAACGTCTGGTTGATATGTGTTCGACGAAGTTTCCTTAAACTGTCTAAACTTACCGGCGAAAGATTGATCCAGATATGATATAGTCAATTTTCAATTTTATCTTCAGAATCTTTACACAAGAAAGAAGAAGGTTTTGTTGTGTGAAGTATCTAAAAATTTAGAGATAAATAATGATAATGCTGCAAAAAGTTATGATATTCTGGCAACCAGCTTAAAAGCATCCTACATAATTATTTTGATGGCCCAACAAAATTATTTTCAGATTTAGTTAAATTTTTATATATTTCAGCAAAACCGTTCCTTTCCGTTCACGCATGAAAGAAAAATAGAAATGTGTTATATCATAAGAATTGTTAACGATCTGTTATAATTCTTATAGAATGTATATTAAGTAATTTTATTATTATTATTTTATGTTATTTTTGCATCAATTTCCGTAAAGATATGTACCTACGTCGATCTTCCAACGTGAGAACGGAGAAAGGACGCGTGTTCTCGGTTAATTGCGCTAAAAGGAGATCCTGAACTTGATGTGTAATAATTGTAGACGATTACTGTGCATCGAGTTCGGTATCTTCCTCGTGCAATTAAAGAGTGCGGGAGTGATGAGAGAGAAGCGACGTGCTTTTATCTAATTGCGCGAAGAAAATGTCAGACTCAACATTTAACAACCGGCTTGACGTATACAAATCGCGTTCCTTGCGACTGAACAACCGGAAAGATCTCGCGTGTCAGAAGTGCATCAAGAACGACTAACAGTTCGTCCGATTAAATTTTGCGAAAGCTTTCACTGTGCATTGATCGCTAATCTTCAGGCGGCATGCGAGATAGATTTTGTTTGAAACGATAGTTAAATCCCAGTAGAAAAATGAAAAAATGTACACTGTCAAAGTTAATAATCTTAATATTTACTGATAATTAAAAAGAGACAAAGTTCAAGAATGCAAAAATCGATCCGATAATCATGAACGTAAAGAATTTAATTTCATACTTTTTAGTTCAGTGACATATCTTGACCTCTTCCTCTGACTCTACACATCACTTTATTTTTAATTATTTATTTATTTATTATAAACATGTTTCTTGCAATGACTCCGATTTTTACAATTGATTTTCAACGGAATGTAACCGTTCTATTTTAATTTATTATGTATTTTAAATAATTCCGGCTGATGAAGACTCAGTAGAGTTGAAACTAGTTCCGCCAAATGTTTTGTTAATTCAAATTGACAAAGATTTTTTATAAAAAGTAAAAATATGTTTTACTAATACTAACACCTTATTGTTATTTGCTCGTTTTTGGCCGTCTTTTCTCACACTCTTATTTATTAATTTTCAAGAATGCAGTTTGCACGTACTTCGTTTGTACAGTATATCTCTGTTAAAAGATCTATTTAATTGTGAGTCTAAAATAAGCAACACGAACAAGAATATCTCTATGTTCAAACACCGTGCATATATAACGACTGCAATTCTCCACGTCCACGATGTGCGACAATGAAAAGTGGTTTATCGCGACCCGTATATAAATTTTCGGTCGATAATCTGCAAGGCGGCCGCGACTACGCTTAAATTATATTCATCTTGTAAGCCGAAAACTTTTCTCAATTATAACTTCGCCGACATAAAGGACGGCGCAATCGCGCCGCGACTTCCGGTGTGGTGGTTGAATCGGCATTTCGAGTCGCGGGCCACGAAATTTATTCAAAGCGGCTGGCAAAAAGCGCGTTTAGCGGTTCTTAATGCGAAACAAAGTACCTCGTCCCGTGCACTAGAAATCACCCACCCTCCAAGCGAACGACTCGACCGGATCTTAAGGATTACCGTGCGGGAAGACGACGGAATAATTGAGCCGCGTAACCTTTTTTCTTCCGTGCAAGTTTTTTACGACGGCGATATAGCACGACAGGCTCTCCGGAGAAAATTAAAGTCGCTGCATGGCAAAGAGGGTGGAAAACGAGGAAAAAGTAGATTGCATCAGAGGGAGCAGAGTTTATATACCTGTAACGTGTATGCGGTATATCCAATACATTAATGTGACATGAGCGCATGCAGCGATATATTCAGAAATTAAACGGTGCACTTTAATATTAGTGAGCAGATATACTAACGATATTAGGTAATACAAAAGAAATTTCTTTAAAACGACAATATATATTAAATTTTTCAAATCAGAGAGCTGCTTGCTTTTAAATTAATTTCATTTGGAAAAGATTACTGATTCCATCTCAAATCGGATTTTTGTTATCATCGAATAATTTCTTTATTTTTTGCTAATCGTTGATATTTTATTTTAAAAAATCTGACGTATTAATATAAAAATTCTGTAAGGCTTAAACGAGCAATAGCAATTGGATCTGCAAATTGCGAAAGCGCGGTGGGTTAATGATTAATATCGGCTAAGTCATTATCGCATGCGCGCAAAAAAATGAAGGCCACCGTGAATTATCGACGGGAAAGTAATCTCTTGCATAATTACGAGAGGGGGCATTAATTGGACCGCGTAATCGTTTTTCACCGCTTTCACTCTGGTGTCGTGTGCTCTCGTGTTACAGAAGAATGTCGGTATATACGAAAGGAAGGTTGGTGTCATTTCTTTCGCCCTCTCTCTCTCTCTCTCTCTGCCTATCTTCCGGGGATGAAAAAAAGTGGAAAGTGCAGAAGGGAAAGGGTGACGAGCCTTGAAAAAAACGGTCGTTATAACACGAAGTGGCAGCTGCGCGCGTTTAAGTATTCACACGACCGGCCCTACCGGCGCGAGCGTAGCTGCTGAAAAAAAAGGCTGGAAAAACGACGAGTAACTTTTTGATTTTAAAAGCGGTTTATGTATTATTCAGCAGAAACCGAACTGTAGCATCGAGCAATCCAGAGCTTGGATCCAGAAAGGATGGAGGGACGGCTATTTTGTGGGCGGAGGAGGAAAAAAAAAGAAATTAGAGCGCCCCACTCTAGGAGGTCCTCGTGCAGAAACGATTAATTAGCGCTAATTGACCAGCCGAATTTAAGTCGAGGTCTTTTTCTGTCCGACCTGGAATCAATGGTACTGAATAAAGAAGACCGCGCTGTTATGAGTCCGATAATTATCGCGGCGAAAGTGCGATTTAAAGTTCCTCCGCTGACCGCGATATCGTTGCGAATTACCAATTCACTGAGAATTGCACCTAAATTTTTCAAGTTTTAAATGTAATGACACAAATCGGAAGACTTCTGCTTATGAGCATTAGCGAGAAAGTAGCAAAGTGCCGTTTCAATATTTTTTGAAGAATTTTGTAAAATGTTTCTAAAATCTTTTTATTTCTTTACCTTAAGTTTATACTAACTCTTCGTCCATAAAGCCAAGGATTTATTAATAATATTTTGGTGAGATATCAATTTCTTTATTAATCTTTTAATGTTCGTGCTTGGAATGATAATTGAAATTGATAAAATTGGATGATGGGATTTAAATCCGAAATAGAATCAAGTTGTGCATAGAAGCATATCGGCAAATTTCCGTCGCGATATCAATGTTACTGTCAATCATTAAATACGTGACTCGTTGAGCTCTTTCGGTGGATCGATTTGATTCATTACAGTGTTTAACGCATGAGTGCTGAAAGTACCATAATCACCCGTAATAGGTGTGATCATTAACTCTTATTTCGCGCAAATAACGATGCTGCAATATATAGATATTACGAAATAACGATTTTTATTCTATACGTATAATTGAACGCTCTTTCTTTCGTTTTTGCTAAATACGTATCTAAGTACATATCTAATAATTTAAATACGTATAAATCAGTTAATTACCTTATTATATATTGGGGAGTTTTAACATAATATAAAGTAAGTATAATATATTTTAAATATGCATTTTTGAAATTATTATTTTATATACAGTTATTTTTTAAAGATATTAATAAAAATAAATTTTTATTAATAAGTAAATATAGACCGATATGTGTAACTAATACAACACATAGAAATATAGGCTATTTTCGGTCGGACTGGATCTATTCTGCTTAATAATATTTTTATTGCATGAATTTTAAATATTTTATTGCATGAATTTTCTTTACAGCGTTTTAAGATCCTTATTAGTATCATTACTATTATTAAATTTTAATTATTAATTTAATTTTATGTGATATTACTATTTCCAGCTTTAGCTAAAAATACTGCGTTTCGAGATCAAAAGTAATCGGTGCGCAGTTGGCTGAGCTATGAAATGTATATTAATTTTTATTATTATTATATATAACGAGTTTTACTCGATATACTTGGTAAGAAAAACCGACTTTGAAATACCTAATCACAAAAGTCGGATCGAAATACTACCAAAATAGCACGTTCTGAGACATTCAATATATTATGCATCACGTAGACACATATAGTAAAAAAGCTAAAGTCTATTCTAATCTATTCCTATCACGCGAAACAGCGGCTTCGAATCGACGAGGAAAGATCGCGTTACTTGCATCAGTAAGACGGACGAGCCGACGTCTTCGCGCTATTTTAGATTACCTGCCTCTCGTAGATCAAATCGTGAAACTTCTCCGTGTCGGCCTTAATGGCCCGCGTGGGATCTCGGGTCGAGACATTCCTTCGTCTCCCGTAGACGGTAGCTAACGGAAGAGAAACACGAGCCATGGTCGCGCGCAAGTGAGCTTCTTTCACCTGTGCGCCTTAAAATGTCCGATCGCGCACTTTCCCCGAGATAACTCGATCTATCGCTGTTCCGTTTCCGGAGTATCTGTGGGAACGCATCTCCTCGCGGGAAAACGCGGGGCATCGATCGCGCGCGGTCCAGAATCGAGGCGGCGATCGATCATAATGATTGCGGGACGGTGTACGCCATTAATTGCCGTACGCGCTCGTTAAGCTTCACGCCTGTACAACTAGAATAATTGTTACTCGTATTACAAACTCGTCATATACATCGTTACATATTCCGCATGTTCGTGCATTTATGCATCCCGTTTACACGTCTATTTAATATATATTGCGTTAATATATAATTTAATATATAATACGTATTGTGTTGTTAATGTATATTGTTTTAAAAGAGAAATGTTATTAATATAATAAATGAAAAGAATTTTCGCTACGAATTCTTTTGGAATTTACAGTAAAGGCGAATCTATCGTTTCTTTACTTCGATCTCATTTAATTTTCCTTTTCTTCTTCGTCCTTTTCTTATTCAATTTTCCTTCTATCAAAGTCTCGTCTCGATAGTCTCCACGCCATTCACATTCTTTCACCAAGGACATTGGTATTGAAATTACTCGAGTGATACGTAGATATTTTGAAAAAAATCTTGCAGTACTTACCACTTTAAACTAACAACGTATGTGTGTTACATTCTTTATATCTTTACATTTTTAGCAACTATTTTGCGGCAGATGTTATCCGATAACATAAAAATAACTTAAAGAATATATTATAATATTCTTAAAATAATCTCACGTCCTTAATATTAATAATAATTGATGCACCGCCACAGAAAACGTATATGCGATTTAATTAGACAATCAGGAGCATCCGACTATCGTACGAGATACGACGTCGAGAAAGGTAAAAGAGAAATGGCTAAGGAAGGAAGGAAGAAGGAAGGGATACGCCGGAGAATGGTGGTCTGATGGCAAGTTGAATCTGAAGACGAGTTAGTCTAAAAGAGAAGCTAGGATGCAAACAGATGTGCAAACAACTTAAATGGAAGGCAAACACAATTATCCCGCAGCAGTAACCGAAGATTAGTTTCCCAGGTGTAAACCGACGTATGTACTCGCGCGTACGTAACGTGTGCGCACATTTATTTTCGCGCGTGTAAACTAAGTAAACGAGCTGTAATGCCAGGACGAGACAAGAAGCGTGGTTACACGTTACACGCGTCTGATTGGATATTTCGTGATGAGAGCGCATAATATTGTTGTTTCTGTCGAGCAATTTCCTGCGAGATTCCGCGATATAAATCTGTACCGCGTCAGCGATAGTAGAGCTGCGCTTTTACGTCATCGCAAGATGCATACGTCGTCGCATGAGGAATCCGGACAATGAGAAACAATGAAGAGTAAACGTAACTTGCTTGTAAATATAAAAACGTGGGAGAAAGATGGATTGTTTCGCTAAAAATTTCACATAATTGCAACGGCTGTTCAGCCGGACACCGTGTACATTCTCAAAGAGGATAACGGCAAGAAACGGTAGGAAATGACGGATGTACGGAAAACTCGCCAGCTTTTCCTTTATCCGGCTTCAGTTTCGCTCGGGAACCGAGGTGGATGCCACGTCGACGAGATCCTCTCGACGGAAACTGAAAGAAGGCTCTATCCACTTCCGCGCCGCGCCGCGCCGCGCCGCGCCGGCGAGGAAACGCGAGGTCAATATAACAGATTTCCGGAGTTAAGCGGACCACTAATTCCCTTTCTTGCTCCTTTCTTTTCTCATGAGGCGGTGTGCCTTGCCTCATTCTAACTCGTAAGTTTCGACCGGCATGCCGCCGGGGCGCGCTATTTACGAGCGGCTTCCTAATTACCCGCAGTTGCCAACGTTAACAGCGAGTTCCTCGTAATGACTGGTTCCTCTGTGCCACGGCGGAGTTTTCCGGTTTACCCCAATGGCAGGTGGCGGCAAGAAATGGGTACCGGAAAGCTTTCCGTTGCGGCGAGACGTAAACGTCGCAAATCTAGTTGCGTTTGACTACTTTAATATTTGCACATTCGTCATTAATTATAGAAGGAAGAATACATGAAAAAATAGCAAATACATTACTTAATATTCATTTAATATAAAGGAAAAATGTTTATTTTGAAAAACAGTTAAAAAACAGTTAAATTGATACTATCAATCGGTATCAAGATGATATTTGTTAAATTATATGTATTATATAACATATTTCGTTATTATATATTTTTAAACATTACATTATAGACAGAATAAGTGTTGAATAAATACTGAAGTAGATGTCACGATAAACGTTATTCGTAAGATGTCGTTGAATGAAATGTCAGAATAAGAAGATTTAGTAAAGATCACGTATGTATCTGGATATATATACGTATATGTACATGCCTCGGAGGTAGAAATTTCCATATTATGTGTAACGCAAAGATATATGACGTAAAGAGGAATGCTAGGATATCGCCGCGCATTATTCATATAAAATATCACGCTACACATAGAATCGTAGACATTATGAAATGAGATTTTGAAGGTATTCCGGACTCTGAAAAAGATGGTTACATCTTCCCATGCTCATATCAAAAGAAGAAATATTTCTTTCATTCTTTCTGACATCCCCTCTTCAAAGAAGCTGCGCTTGAATTCACTTCGCAGATAAGATGTACTCAAAAGATCCATATGGAAGTTATTTACATTTTCTAAGATACGGAGCATTAAACAATAATAATAAGATTAAGACCGATGAAATTAAACAAATATAAATATGAGAGAAAGCCAATACGGAGCATTAATTCATTATGAAAATCATCAGTTTAAACGGATATATGATATCAAGCAGATAATACTAAACCAAGTATCTTGTTTATTAATTTAATTTATTCCGTGTAAACTAATAAATATTTAATAGAGATTATTTTTACATTTAATATACACCATTCTTTTCTTCATTCTCTATTAATACTTAATTGTAATTAATCCCAACTGCTTTAATAATACAACAATTAAACCTTTGATACAATAATTAAATATTGGTTTTGTAATTTAATTAACCATATATTAGGATTATGAAACATAAAGATACGCGTGGAAACGAAAGAATTTGCAGAATTATTCTAGCTAATATTATTCATTCTTCGGAAGTCAATGGAATAGGTATGCGTATATGTCGTGAATTCAGTGAAGTTACAAAATGGAATCCGACTCGAGTCCCAAGTGGTTATAAGAAAGCTTCCACGTTGTCGTACGACCATGGTTATTGTAAAAGTAGCTACCAGCGTTTATACAGGAAATTGCCAGGAAACAAAGGATATAGGTACCCCTTGGGATATTTCTAGTCGTAGAGACCAATTCGCATGGCGACAGAACTAACTGTTGCGATGTTGGAGAGTACGGCACTAACAAGAACTAAGAACTAAAAGAGCGTAAGCTTGAAAACAACGTTACTTAATTTAAAAATATAGCTAGATTGCATCTACCTTCTGATTCACCTCTGCATAAACAATTGGTAAAGAAAAAATTTTTATACAAACTGATCGTATTAATTTTGTTACTTTCAGTATTCATTATTTTAGATAGATATATGAAGAGTTTTATAAGCTAATAAAATTTAATAATAGGTAAAATAAAAAAGGCTTAATAAAAATAAATAAATAAAATAAATTTATCAGTTTTGTGGGCGTTCATATATGCAATGTTCCTTCCCATAGTGTCAGGATGGGGAGGGGAAGAGAACACATCCCATACAGTTTAGGAGAATATATAAACTTTAATACCACTGTTAAAAAAATCTGTATTAAAAATAATATAAAAATAGGAAGTTTTTATGCAGATACCGTATATGAAATTTCAAATACGAAGTTGAAAATTAAA
>NJRQ01000252.1:0-24646 GCA_003063805.1 Aphaenogaster ashmeadi | reverse complement strand
GTAGATTCTCAACCCTTCATCGTTAGAAGGCGAAGAAAAGGTGGAATCCTTGATATAACAATACATCCACCTATCATTAGTGTCAAAAAATTATTAAAATCGTGATTCTTATACGATTGATGTCAACGTTAAGTGTACAAGACGTTAAAAGATAAATTCAATTATAACAAATCAATATTGGAACGTTACAAATAAATTAAAAACTTACAGCATTATAAGAAGGAATGTGTGTATGCGCATTTTTAACTATACATGTTGCTGCTGTGTATGATGGACAACGACTGAACAATAAGATAGAATAATTTAAGTGAATCTAATAGAAGGTCATGAGGTAAAAACATATAGAGAGTCTTCTTATTGTTTATTTGAGATAACGTCTAATAAATTGTAATAAGAACTATCAAGATATTCAGTATCTTTTTGTAAATTGATTCCATTTTTTTGTTGTTTGATGTGTAACATTTCTGAAATTAATCTTTTATTATAATGAGGTTCGGTATCCAAGATTTTGATTTCCTCCCAATTGATTATGTGTTTATATTCTTTTATATGTTCTGTAATTATTGAATGTCTTGATTCGTCTAATTTTACATTGTTCTTGTGTTCTTTTATTCTAGAAAATAAAAAGTTTCAATCTGTAAACTTTATATCATACTGTTGGATGCATAATTTTCATTAAAATTTATTAATATATTTTATATGAAATTACACATATCTTAAACACACCCTTTTTTCATTTAAAATTAATGAGATAGTTTGTTTGTGTGAAATGCAAATGAATGATACAAAAGATTGGAAATATCTATTAAATTCTGTTTAAATTTGATTTTTCGTAAACAAAATGCGATACATGACTGATTATTTCAGATCAGCTTATTGTTTTTATTATTTGGCTGTATTTTATAAATTAATTTATGATTAATCAATCAAATTAGTTTACAAATTACAGTTAATGATACATAAATCAAATCATTTGTAGAGTCAATTATGTAAATGCTTTGTATGAAATCACATTGTGATATACGGAGAGATTATAATATTATTATTCCAAATAAAATTCTTAATATCAATATGTATGATGCATAATTATTGTTAAAGTTAATTTATTCAACAAATATGCGTAAGAGCATATTGATTATAATTCACATCAGTTACGTGTAAATTTTCTTTTAAATAAAGTAAGTACATAAACGTTTCTCTCTGTACAGAGTAAATATGTGCGAGATTTTAAATTTTGTTTTACATAGCAGACGGATTTTTTGACAACAATTTCTAAAACTGTCGATAAATCGATTCTTTTCCACGTCAAGTGGATAGCGCGTGTTTATTGAGCCAAGAAGTAGTAGCTGCGAGTACGGTCAGACTGCGTGCAAGTAGCGAAATCTTGTTACGTCAGCCAGAAGATACAGGCAAATAGATAGTTCCATCGCCCTCCCGAAACACATCCGCACCACACAACTCCATAACGTTTATTTTTCTCCTATAATTTTTCTCCTGACATTTTGTTCTATGGAGGTTGGTATTTTCGGCGTGGCCATAATTCTTCGCACGACGGCAACCCATGTCGAAATAAAAATCCCAAAATCTTATAAAATATTTTGTTATTTTTAGAAAAATAATACTCGCAACTGCCTTTGTGCGGGATTTAGTTTTGCGTATAAACCAATTGTTGATTATAATTTACACAGCTAACGCGGCTCTGTGCTCGCGCGCGTATAATGATTTTGAATACATAAATCTTATTGGCAACTCCTACAAGATTTTCTTCTTAGAAACCCTTCAAAGCTCAATCGTAAGGGTGGATTTACAAATATACATCACGCGTAAACCTCTTCTGGGATCCTTATCTCGATATTCGCAGCGCATTGATATGTTTAATGCATATCGACCGGTATATCGAGTTTCATGATGTATGCGACATGCAAATAACGTAGATCTTCTAGTATCGGTAAATATAATGGAAATTACAAGAGGAAGGCAATCGATAACGAATACCGTGTTTGCGGAACACTATGGTGACTTTGTAAGTTCGATTCGTACGCGCACGCGGTAGTTCAATGTTTGAGCGATGGTCGCAGAGTCAAATATTATGCACTATGTAGCAGCGGGCGCCGTGGATCGAATGGACCTCTCGGGGACTTTCTGCGGTCAAACATACCTTTCTGACGAGAATTTTAAGTGTTTCAATAAACGGTTTTTTGTGAAGAGCGACGAAGTCCGGCAAAGCCGGCCCCCCAGCAATCGATACAGTGCATTCGCGTTGCAATCTCATTCGACGGAGATCATGTAACATTTACGTGCTGTTTCTGGTATCGGTTATCGGATTTCTCGATTGCTGCCTAAAGGACATTACGTTACGAGGAACATGAGCTGATAGGTACCTATCCCATCCTTAGTCATAATCCTTCGTCACGTAATCTTTAAAAAATAATTTATATATATACATAACGTAAATACTATTTTTGCTAATAAATTTCGTAAAGTTTCTCCTTGCATACAGGAAAGCGCAGATGATGTATTTGCTTTCAATTCTAGGCAGTTAATACTTATAAAATCTATGACGGATATTCCGTATAATCCCATCAGTCATCGTTTATATAGACCTCAGACTTCTCGCTGATTCTCTCGTGATTCATGAGGTCATGCACCAACGCAACTAACAGAATCTCCACGTTGCTCCGTCAGGAATCAAGGCGATTACTTGCCCAGCGCGCACTCCGGCGTGTGCCAGAGAGAAAACGAAGTTTACGTCACGGATCGTATCCGATAACTCACGCGGATCCAAATCCACCCCGACAGCACGTTATACAGAATTAATCAAACGGACGTAAACTGATACGAATCCCCTTTCGCTTTGAAGTAAAATTAATGGCATCTTGCGCAATATCGTCCATAGTCAGGAAGTACAAGCGAATGTATCGATAGCAAGTCACGCATCCATTGAAGGGACTTCGCGTTTGAAGGGCTTCGCGAATACCATTGTTGACCATATTTGTTCACAAGAAATACGACGTAGTTGTATGTAACCGAAGAGAGAAACCCAGGAAATTAGATCCAGCGACAAAGGCAAAGAGCCTCTTCAGAGAAACATAGTCCGAGAAAGAGTGCGACTGCATTCTAAATTCGCTGATACAATTTGCGTGGTCTTTCGATATATACGCGCGATTTAACGTAAGAGTTATTTTTTATCTAAAGAGCATATTGTATATTGAGATACCGTAAATATCGTACATTCTTTTATATTTAGAAAATTCTTACTATAGTTGTAAAAATAATTATTTTCATGTTATTTGAGGACAATAATATAAAAAGATAGTTAAAAAAGATGAGCTATCAATGAATGAAATTGGCGTATTAACGTCTAAAACATTTGAATAATCCTGTAATTAGAATTAGAATATTAATCGCATGTTGAGTAACAATGCAATATTATATGTTGTAAAGTGTATATTCAATATTAGCTGTATCGATAATGAATTAATTAGTTATGGGATTGGATTATATGGTTTCTCTGATCAAGATATGTCGATCTGTGTAATATTCCGTGACATCGAAATAATTATATTAAATTGCGATTATTCTGTACCTATACATGAATATTATCGTGCGCGAACAATTCCAAATTCTATCATTCTAAAGTTCGTTTGAATAGAGATATTTTCACGACAAAACTGTTCAAAGTAATCTCCTTCAGTCAATCTTCTCCTTAACCCCACACGATTGTTGCCAAGTTTGCTTCATTATGCCATTGTCAGCCATGCAGGAATTGAAATTTCGAATGGATAATACTTTCGTATGCATGACGAAAGCGAGAAAGTACTTTAAGTCAGCCTACGTTTTTATTAGCGGTATATTGGACGCGTAAGGTAACAAGAGCAGGCAATACCATTAAGCACGAGAACCGCCCATAAAAAACTTCGCAAACTCAATTCTATTGCTTCCCCAATTCCCGTCGTCCCGCTGCTTCTTCCTTGCGGGTTAACCGTCAGGATCGAGTCGGAATCCTTCCACGACCTTCGTTTTAGCAAAAAGAACCATCTCTTTTTCATCTAAAACGCGCAACTTCGCCCGATTTTGACTTTCTGTATTCTCACGAGGTCACGTCTGTCTGCGCGAACAAAGAGGCGCAAAAATTCATTCCACACAGAATGCTGCAAAGCACGTACCTGTGTCGATTTTCCTGAAGTGGGATTTACTTCACAGCGTGATATGTACAGATCCGCAATATTTTTCTATCCATTCACAGAGACATTTTTCAACATGTTTTTCAGAGTAATATACATAGAACTACACGGAAAAAAATAATGTATCAACAGTATTAAGTCTAATTGGAAATAATTTTGTTAATTCAATAACATTATTAATGAAACAAATACGTATGATTTTATTTTATTAAAATTGTTATTGAATTAACAAGATTATTTTCAATTAGACTTAATGCTGTTGATACAACATCATTTTTTTTCTATGTAACTTTACTACTGAAAGAAGAATATCAGCGATGTAACATCTGCAGTAAGATAGTTTTTCTACATTCTACTATCTAATCGATATAATGCAAAATTATATCAATTAATGATATTTTCATCTTTTTAGTAGAAAACATGGAAAATGTGCAGCGCTCTTATTAATTAAACGAATTATGGGTATAAGTAAACAAATATATTTTTTATACGATATGTGCAAAGATATATGTTTATGAATTACATGCCATATATATCTATTACATTTAACTATAATGATATTTTAACAAAGCATATGTGCGGCAATGCGAAAATTAATGCATAAATGGACATGTGATTTATTGCAAATAACGTCATGATACCAATTACCGATACGCCTTCACAGCATATACATTGCAGAGATAACTGATTAATCTTTATGACAAACAGTCGATCCTCGCATGATTTCCAGCGACAAGATATAACGGCAGATATCGTGACAACTATAATTTATATTCATTGCAAACATCATACAATGACCGTAAACATGGAAAATGTATGTACACATAATTTCACCCATACTTCATACATGGACGCGTTTTGGACGACTAACACGTTTGACATGTAACAACGGTACCAACGATCTATGTGTATCGGTAGGAATTTATGATCGTGGCTTTATCGCTTTTCTTGGGAGCAACTTGAACTCCTTGACGGTTTGAATGTATTGGAACTTCATGCTTCCTTTGAATTTTTCATGATGTAAAAAGACTTGTATATATGTGCGTGCATGTGTGTGAATCTTGTGTCAGACAGTGTACGAGGATAGATTGCGCCTAGGTGGATCAGAAGTATTACACCAGGTATATATTTTGCGATCCTATCGCGCAAAGGAACTGCCAATTACAGTTTTACACTCGAGTCTCTACGAAAGGTTTCTTAATATTACGCTTTTACGTATTTGTATATATTTATATTACATTTACAATGCAATGATAAAAGATTGATTTAAAATTTTGAAATGTTTAATATTTCACGGTACATTTGTGTGCACGGCGCGCGCATTTACCTCTTTTAATAAAAGTCTGGTATTTGGATAGGTAAAACTAATGAGATTGATGCCAGATTCGCTTCGCAGAAAATTACTGGAGATATTTGTGACGGCATACGCGGAAATGGATTCCTTGTACTTTACTTTGATCTTGTACACGTTAACAAAAAAGCGTATAAAACATGTTCTTCCTTCAATGCGTTTAAAAAGTACGTTTATAATAAAATAGACATTTTAAGACAATATCTACTACGAGAAATTGCGTATCTGTTTTCTTTCGTCATCAATTTTCAGGATAATTGGATGAAAGTTCTTCTTCACAAATGACTATGCACCATATTGTATTTATACAGAGAGAAATATATTACTACTCAGTATTTGCGAGATCTTGCTGCTCTTCTTTGGCGAAGTAACTGCTGTTTGGCGGCCTGAATGTATGGCAGCTTGTCATGATACCGCATGAATTCCCAACGGTACGCCGCGGTCTTGCCGATCATTTGCGAGGAATAATATCCGCCGAGAGAATTACGTAGCTGCCAATAGTAGCGTATAAACGGGTTGATCGACCGACAGGCCAATTTCTGCGTCTTTTTATTTCTTTTCGCCGTCTTCTCACTCATCCCGAAGTACTTGTCTTGCAAGGAGACTGTCTGACGGCAAATCGTATTCACCGATCGCACGGGTCAATGCATTATTAAAAAACGAGAAACTTATCCCGCCGCCTTTTACGAACACATGAATCGAGAATTTATTCCACGAGACAATTTTGTAACTCCGAGCAAACCGTCTTCGATGCGCTTTCGACGTTTTTGTCGAAAATGGACGATGCGAGACAAATGAATATTGCGATGGATTGTGAGAGACAAGCGATAATATACCGCGATCATGCTTTATTATTTTATTTAGTTCTATTAAGATCATTTTTTATACGGTACAATTTTGCATATTAAAATAAATCATTTGTATATATGTGTTACATGCATGCAAAATGTGTTAGCGATATATACATGTTATACTACATGTAATCTATACACATCTAATTATGTGTCTAATATACATGGTAGTGTTTGCAGAAGCTTTTGTAAGATATATTTTGATAATTGAAAAAACAAACGGCAAACAATACACTGGCAAACGTTACGTAATAAGCTACTTACATGGCGCTACGAGTGTCGGGTATGTCACGATTGCTCGGAAGTCCGTCGGAGGCTTCCTGATTGAATTTATTCCTCGCGTATGGGTCCTCGCCCGCACGTAGACCACCTCTTGAAACGTACCTGTTGCACAAAGAAAATTATTGCCGTTGAATTTCTCGTTATTTCTTCTGAAATTTCCCATAAAATTTCCCGAAACTCAGCTTTGCGTGTATTTGTGTGTGTTGAAACGGTCGCGTCGTAAAACGCGACGTCCATCGTAACGATTATAACGGCACGTTGGCTATAATTGCGGATAGCCGACGAATGGTATAGAGAACGAAACATTCCAACGTAATGTAGCGTATAACATGCGGATATGTCTCGGCAATACGCAATACGATGCAGCTTCCAGTCGGCAGAAAGTTAATGGATCGTTGCAAAAGAGCCCGAAGATAACAGGTGTTTTGCGCCGAACGCGCGAAATAATTAATGTCGATGTTCTAACTCCAGACTGAAGTTGGAAGACTCGCTGCAACCGAATCAATATTGCATTCGCGAATGCTTCCTGGAATGCTTAAAAGTGTTCGGACCGACATCGAAAATACGTCCGCGAGTGAATAATGTTCGAGGTGCATCTCGCGAAGCTAATAATAACGAAGGAAGATCACCGTCCAGACTCACCCCTGTTCGTCAAAGTAATTCCACGTCACTCTCGGATCCGGGGTCGGTGCTGGCAAAAGCTCGGATGACATTACAATGGCCGTGCCGTCTGGATCCATGTAGCCGCCGGAATTTCCGCTGGCGGAAAGCGCCAGGGACGCGGGCTCTTTCAGCCGTAAGGCTCTGTTCTCGTTCTGTTAACAAAAAAATTATTTTCAATTAGAACTTGTCAAAGTCGGATTTACTATAAACGTCGTAACTATTAAAAGTTGCGGCTTAACAAGTGTTTCGTAACTAACAATAAGTTTTAACTGAGTTATTGCGTCAGCTGATTATATGATAATCGAGTGCGTCACGCGAGGTAAGATGCGTACCGGCAAGGTGTGCAGTCAATAAACGTTCATTGTCGTTCTATAAATTAATTTCCATTAATTTCGGAAAATTCTACGCGCTTTAGACTTTAATATGACTTTAGACTTTAATACTAGACTGTAAATATGTTCGAATAACGAAATGTAAACTGCAAACTGCATCTCGCAATATAATGCAGTTACGATGTATCCGTTCTCGTTGAACGCATCCTATCGCCCAGGCAATTTTGAGATCGACGGGATGGTCCCCTTTGTAACTCGGCCTCGACTCGTCGCTCGTGGACCACTTGGCTTCGGCGCAGGAGTCAATTGTAAGGCAAGACGGTCTGGTCTGCGTACTGACATATCATCGATATACGCCGTATTGATTTCGAGTCGCTATGGAGTCAGGAGGGTATCGCAGTTGCATTGTGCCTTTACGGGTGGATGTATTGTGCCATCGATATATAGGTCATCGAACTTCGCTCATCAGGTTTCCGGGGACTCACCCCGCGCATTCGTTCTTCGCGATACCGGAGATTCTTCGCGACATTTCTTGGAGATAAGGGCGAACGTTTTCACGGACATGACCCCGGCACGTACGAGAGTTGCGGGGTTACGTGGACAAACTTAAAATCGCCTTCGTTTCCGGGAGAAAATGTAAACGATCGGCAATGCTACTGCAGTGCATGGACTACTTTCAGTCGGATTACTTTCGTCGAACACTCGTGGTATAACTATGAACGCTTGTAAAATATTCAGATAGACGATAACCGTTATCCCTCGCTCGTTATTTAACAACCTGAGTTTTCTCCGAGTGCACCTATGTTAATTAATTTTTATACAATCTATTGTCTACAATTTTAATGATATATTGAAAATGTCTAGCGATTGTGCATGTAGTATTCAAAAGACTGAACTGCGTGATCAAACAAAACAACGGAGGTTGTCGGATCAATTGTCGAACAGCAGAATGGACGGCCAGCCCGAGAAACGGCAGTAAGCGCCCAGAGACCTATAGAGAGTAAGCGTGATAAGTGCGTTTTGCACCAGAACCATTAATGCATTGCATTGTACACTGAAGCGGGCGAGCAACCGTTAATTTCACCGCGATTCTTCTCCGTCGGAAGCGCTCCCCGACTACAATCCGAATGGCAGCATTTTCCGCGAGCACGGATCGTTAACCTTACGACGTCGATCTCACGCGCGAAAACATCCAACAAAAGGAAACGAATAAAGTGAAGAAGTATAAAAGGTTGAACGCGACAGCCGATGAGGAAGGCGCCGCAAGAAAGGGGGGCACGGCGGGGGACGTAATGTGGCGAGAGGCAATGCAACCGTGATGAAATATTAATTCACGGGTCACGGATTGAATTACAACCGGAAGCGCACTCGGATGGCCAGTCTGTGGCAGGCTGTTGCATCCGGTTCCACAGCAGCGGTGTCCACGTGACGCGCCGAACGTCGGCGTTGTCGCATAAAACTCGCATGAAGTGCTCTCGTACGATCGGTCATCGAAGGGTTGAACGCAAGAGTGGCGTGAATCAATATTTTTATTGTTTTAACTCACACCTTCTCCACCTTTCGTCACGCAATCGTACACGTGCAAATCCATGAAAGCAGGAAAAGGATTTTATAATATATATAATCGCGCGATTGCAACCGTTAATTTCGAGCTAACGTATAACTCCGTCTTACATTTGCACCGTTACAATTACGTAATTATACCGCCTCATATCGGAATTGACAAATTCATGCCAGCGATATATTGGCACTATTAGCACTACCAATAATATCGGTTTCCGGTTTCTCGCATCGGATTCCGGTAAAGGCAATCTAATAACATCGTACTGCAGGTTTAACCGTGCATGTAATGTGTGTAATACTACTGCAAAGACGTCACATTAAGGTGGTCCAGACTTTAATATCTTATTATCATTTGTTTAATATCTTCAGTTTGAAAGTTTTCATCCAGCGATTGGAGAAACCGCAGCGTAAAGTGTCTTTTTTAATATAATATAAAAGAACGATGCGTATAATCGTATAATTCTCACACATAATTACATCTTGATGCATACATATACATGTACTTTAATCATTACTATCAGTAATTTGCAATAATTTTAAATTCAATAATTTGCTGAATTCGTAGACAATTTAATTAATTAAAGACAAAATCGTAAAACTAACTCGGAGTTTCTCGGAAGATAAAAATATTAACATTGCAATTCTATATACATTGTTCTGTACATGGGCAAAAATGCGCGTGACGTACGAACAAATTCTCATCGTTCTTAGAATTTTTCGTTCTTGGACGTTATAAATATTATTGTTATTGGACAAATTTCATAACTATCCTTCATGGTTTATCCAAATATATAAGATAATATAAAGTATAAAGCATGTTATTATTATCACTAAAAGAAGACTCGTGCGTTGAATGAAAGTGATCGTGACGTACGGACGTTGTTCAAATTTGTTCTTAGTGGTAATAATAATATGCTTTATATTATCTTATATATTTTGACAAACTACGGAGGATAGTTATACAATTTATCCAATAACAATAACATTTATAACGTCCAAGAACGAAAAATTCTAAAGAACGATGAGAATTTGTCTGTACGTCACGCGCGTTTTTGCTCACATATTTTTATATTTTATTCATGTTATATCATAGATTGTGTGTGAGTCCCGATTATGAATTAAATCGGTTGTGTCGCCAATTCAGGAAAAATATACCATAGTCTTTCAACGAGACTGTTTTTTATCCAGAATATATGTTCCCCATATTTTCAGAGGAGATTTTTTCTTTTGTTGACTTTACGGGCATAACTGTTAGCGCCGCGGAGATACTATTTCTTTTTACGGGACGAAAGCGATGAACGTGTGACTCCCATAAAATTCATTGCATATGCGCCGATGCAATGATACGCGAAACTGGAAGCGCCTTCTGGTGTATGCATAGTGCTCGGACAATAACGGCGCACGAAGATCACACGTTTGTTGCAACGGACTCGCAGCGGAAATATGAAAAATGATATAGAAACGAGTAATAAAAAGAAGAAGCGGGAAACAGAGCATGTCGAATCGAAGGCGGATTCGCGGGCCATTGCGGACACGCGGCTTCGAATAATGATCGGAATAATAATCATTTATGCCATTTACCGGAATAACAACACTATCTGCCATCACAGAGCCGCATATATAGTTTAACGGTTTCTTGGTTCTTTTATCTTCTCTCTCCGGAAAATGTACTGCGTGCAATTGTACATTTAACATTCTCATTTTACTCGGAGGGAACTCTCCGGAGATTAAGAAGAGTTTAAAAGGTAGCTTGGAGAGCAACAAGAAGACACTTTCCTCCTCGCCCCTGCGCGTTAAAGAAACCAAGTTAAAACTTAGCCAGTTAGCATCCGATAATGCTATTTACGCGCGTAATTGCCGCGAAACTTCGTAGCGTCCATTGTTGATCGACTTACGTCGATTTGCACGCGCACACTTTAACTTCTTTAAATATGCATTCGCCAGAGAATGCCGTGATTCACGCGTTAATTTGTCATTGTCACGACACTTTCTCGACTCGATCGCGCGATGTACTTAGATGCAGTTCGCCATTATCCTGAGATCAGTAGACGATTAACGTCAATGATGCAACGCTAACAAAAGTTTTATACGTTTTTATCAATTTGTGGTTATCGATCAATTTACGTTGGAGTTTTCAGTATAACAATGCATAGGTCTTCTTAATCTTATTTTCCAGCTAACAAGCGCTTTAGATTTTGTGCGCGTTACTCGCACCATCCGAAAATAAAACACGATAACGTTATCGATACGTTGCCGTTAATTACGAACCGTCTCTTGAAATCAAGTGTACACAAAGATTTTATCGACATTCGAAGAGGAGGACCATCGCCGATGCGGTTTTACGATGAATGAGGAAATAGCGAATATGTCATTCCTCGTTATTGTTCTGTATTATCTCGCCGAATAACCGAAATCGATCGACGCAATATTGCCAAGGTACGTGATTTCACGATTATTATCGACGAGGGTAGCATTATTAATGCGGTTATTGCTGTGGAGCATGTGTACGCTGTAATGTAAGCCAGTTACTGACATATTATTATTAGACCGCTTTGATACGAGCACATAAATTGATGAAAAGAGCTTCATCACATCGCGAATGATAACAAGGCATAAACGCGAAGTCACAGAAAATTATTATTTATTTATAACTGTTTGATTAATTGCAATTTAAATATGCAATTTAATATTCCAATTTAAATCCTTCTTTGCTAGAGAGAATTATATCATTGGATCATTGGGCTAATTATATCATTTCAATTGCAATATAATAGTACAAACTGCGTAGAATATGGGAGATATTATATCGTTTTGCACATATCATACTCTACGCATGTGTCTCTTAACATAATTTTTATATGTTTAATATAATTTTTTTAGAGAGAGGGATACTCACGAAAATATAAGTAAACAGATACAAGAAAAAACAGATTAATTGCTAGTGAAGAAAATATAGTTGTAATATACAAATGAGCGATGTCGATAGACATTATAGTGCGGACGAGATATATCTTCTTGCATCTTTAATTGCAATGTGCCACTTTTCCATTTATGTCAATCGTGCTTTAAAAGTCCCATATTCCACATATAAAATATATATATAATATATATAATATATATGCAATATATTGCTTTCCACTTTCTCATTATATATACTCAAAAAGTCGAAGTGCCTCAAGGCAATTTTCTTACGATCTATTGAAGATCAAGACGAGAAAGTATCAAGAGATAGTCTGCGATGCATTTCCATGATCACTTCGTTTATAAGAAAAGAGTATATTATTCATAAGACAGCTTGTCCGATTCGCTTGTCTGATATACTTCATTTTCAGAAAATATCCTAACCGAAGTGTGCCACTTCTCTTTTATATAAATCCATATAGACATGTTATACGTAAGATAGGACGTTAAAATTAAAGAACGCTCGCGCGCGCGCGCGCGCGTTTCGTATTATTATAAATAAATAAAATTATTGAAATTTAAATCTATAAAGCTATTTATGCTGTTCAATAATTATACGAACTACTATTGTTTGTCTAACTAAAAAAGCGCAACTTATATTTGTTATGATAAAATTACAATTTTATGTTTCATGATATTTCATTCATAGATAATTATATTTATATATAACACGAAATTTTATCATTTTATTAAATAATTACGTGCATCAGTTTTTGCGTTTTATTATTTCAGGGTGATATCAATAATCGACTTTGTTTTTCGGAAAACGATAAGGAAAACATTTTATACTACTCATTCAATGGATCGAACACGTTCGCCTATTTTCGTGCAAGGAAGATAAAACTGATAACAAATAGGGCACGACTGGAAAAAGAAGAAGGTTCTGTCTACGTGTCGTCCACGTGAAAATATGGACTATAGGAGTTCGACAGCAACTGTTTCTTTCTCAATACACACCCTGTCGTAATTTTGTCGGGGGCGTGGAATTTTCTGCGATTTCCATCTCCGGAGGGGCGCTCGTCGGGAGGCGTTTCGAATCGACGGAGTGCGAAGAGAAGGGCAGAAAGGGCGGAGGACAGAAGGACAGCAAGGGAAACGCGGGAATACACACGGCACAGAGAGAACACCGGACCCGTCCGATATGTTTTCGCTGAGTTATGAGTAGATTTGCATATAGAAACTGTCCGTGGCGGCGGAAACGGATTTGCCCGAAAGCAGACAAAGTAGGAGGGATGACACTTGGACACGACGTCAGTATTAAATTTGCGGCGTTGGCCGATCCGATTTGGGGATTAAATATTGTTAGATGGAGGATCACGGAGAAAAAGGTGTATTCTCGTCTCCTGCACGAGCAACGATAGTTCGCCAAGTTTTCGGGGTAAACGAGGGAATCGGCAAGAAGATTGCTCATAGGACGAAACAATTTATTCTCACCAACGTCTCTGTCAGTCTTAATTGGAGTACCCGACAGTTGGGTTAAGCTGGCTAAAGTAAGACTAAAGTTTAATATGACTGGGTAGTATTCTAAGATAGAAGAAGATTCGACGGGAAGAGAGTAGATATACTAACAATGAATGCTGATATCTTCTCGACCAATTTTTACTGCGCAGCGATAACATAAATCTGGAAATGAGAGACTTAACGCAAACTCTCGAGATAACGATATGTAAATATGCATTTCACGAGTGGCGTCTAGTTTTTAACGGACCGAATTCACGTGCGTTCGGTTTTCAGTGAGGTTAGTCAGCGTCACGCGCTTCGTCCAATTAAGAAAGGCGTATTAACGCGTGTTATGGTTACAAAGGGTTAATTTCGCAGCAAATTCGACCGGTCCGGTAAATCCAGTTAGTCGATGGCTCGCTTCAGTCCTTCATGGAACGTCCATCCTGTATACACTGGGCTCTTGCGGTTAATGGTCGGCTCGTCCCATGTCACCTGTGGCGGTTTCGGACGATTGCAGACTAGACCGCGGGCTTTCAGGTAATTTAATGTTTCCGCAGCAATCCACCTAGCATCGCAACGTGGGTCTCTGACTTAAGCGAATCTAAGATACATGCATGTTATTGACACATTTCTATTTTGCCGTGAGGATGCCGCGCACTGATGAAAGCAGACGGATATATTAAATATATTCTTTCCGACTTTACTTTCTGTGCGTATTTTCTTCTTCTTTTTCTTCTTCTTTTCACAGTTTGAATATATGTGTTTCATTTATCTGTTTCATTCATTCCGCATCGATATTAATAAAATACAGAATTTCTTGATAGGTTTTAATCATGCTGCGTTAACACATTTCTGCGTTAATAAATGTTATACAAGTCATTTCGATTAAGACAATCCTCAATGCTTCAGTTTTGTATATTTGATATATGGACTTCGCCGAGTGTAAATTACAACTTCACGACTGCATATTCGCAAATAATATTACCGTTCTGCCAATAATTAATCATAACAGCGTAAATGTGCCGCTTCGCACGAAAGAATGAACGTAAATTACAATAAAATCGCTGAAATCATGAAATATTGAATTACAGAAGTTACGGCATTTAAACCACAGAGATCGTCCGACGGGTGTATATAGTATAATACTTCGTTAATATTAAATTTGTTTGGCGTATTGTTGCGCGTACCAGAAATTTATTTATAATCACCAGTCCTCCCACTTCTCCACGCACATTTATTTTCGATACATTCAGTTGAATATTGTACGAATTCCGTAATCGAATTCTCCGTTAAAATTCAAAATCGAGGGCCACCGTCCGTAAGCAAACTAATAATAAACATTCATTTATAAAACGTACATCCAGGCGCGTATCTATTAATCGAATATTTATATAATTTGATAACTTGTTAAAATAAAAAATTGATGCTACAACGACATTGAAATAAATTTAATTATTTGCTTGTTCTATTATTATATTTAATCAGATTATTTCTTTCTATTATATAGTATTTTTCATGTATTTGGAAAATTATATTAAAATTACCAATTTCACTATGAGAAAGGCCAATAAAACGTTAAAGTTCTTATTTCCCGCAAAAGAAGGAATTCTTCCATGTATACAATCTAATCGCGAGAGTTTTCTCCGTCTTTGAAGGATGCGTAAGTCTACAGAGTACCTCAATTCTGGTGCACAATACGTCCTCGATCGTACCCGAATACACGACGAATGAAGAAAGGATGGAACACGAAAATGGGATGGGGAAGTAAGACGTTCCGGCAAGACGGGAGAATTGCTTAATCTTTCATCAATTCCCTTAATTAACTGGCAACAATAGCAGCTGCCTCTTCGATCCTTTCTACGCAAGGAAGGTCGACATTCTGCGGGATGTATTGCCGACAGTGAAATTCGATGTCATGTACAGCAGACTGTTTGTTCACGGAGATTATCTCCCGAATTCTATGAAATAAAAGAGATCTTCTTTTCTTTTCTTCTCTTTCTCTCATTCTTCTCGTGCACGATATTGAACAAAAAGATTGTTGCCTATAATAAAGTATACCGCTGATTTTATGATAGCACTTATATGATAAAATTATAATTTTTCAAATAAAACAAAAAGAATTTTAAATTTAATAAAATAATTTAGCCATTTTACAAAAAATTTTATAAAAACAACGATGATGTCAATAATAACTGTTTTTATCTCGTCATTTAACTTTTCTTTTCTGTCTCAAAAATTCGGGGATGCATTACTACTTATCGTCTGTCGACAGCTACAGTGTGCAGAGTAAACCGACTGCGGCGCCCACGAAATTTCTCTCGAAACAAAACCCATTGTGCGCGAGACAAAGACGAAGAATCCGGCGTGAGTACCGCACGGCATTAGTGTCCCCGATACCGACTCGATGTCACCGTCTGGCAGCGAAAGGGTTGAGTAAACCAGTCCCAATAGATACGGGAACAATAGTAAGAACCCAATGGAATGACTGTCATTTCCACCCTCAGCCTCGATCGGCCACCGCCAGAAGGCTGAAGCGACCTCGACACTTAACGAAACGACGTTTCTTATCGATCTTCCTGTTCGCTCGGATGTGAACAACCGTACCGCGATGCACCACGATAGAGAGAAACTTAAGAGGAATACAGCTTGCTCCGTCGTTTCCCTCTATTTTTCGACCTCTCGCACACACACATACACACACATACACACAATTTTGCTCCCTTTCTCCTTCTATCCGCCCTTCTTCCACACCGCATGAAACTGCACGTAATGGTATTGTGGAATCACGTTTGCTAACTCGCGGTCTGGAATCCTTGAGAAACGATAAATTTTTTCAGCCAAAACCGGGTCAGCAAGAGATAATTCACAAAGTTCGGTGATTTTTTCACCTGCTGCAGCAGCATAAAAGAATTTTTTTTCCACAGACTATGGTGGAAGATAAAAAGCTCGAACGCCAAACATCGCAATTTAGTAAAGTTAGACATTTAATTAACTCTTTTTATAATTTCTGATGTTTTGAGTTATAGTTTGCTTTTTTAAAGATAAAATATCGGAATTGAAATATTCCGCAGTGTATTACTCGTAAGCCTGCTTTTGTTGTCGAGATTTGTAGATACAAATGTATATATGTTTCAAAATCACTCTGATTAAACGCAAATCGATTTTCTTATAGTATAATTATAAGAATAATAATTTTTTAATTATAATTCTAATATATAATTTTTATAGTAATTAATAAGTATGACAGTTAATTCCTATTAAGCCATGACAAGTCAGTCGTTATGTAGATACACGGAAAGAATGGTTTTGCTGAAATATCTAAAAATTTGGCCAGATACAAATCTGAAAATAATAATTTTGTTGGGCCATCAAAATAATTATGTAGAACGCCCAAAATAGTTGCTGGAATATGGAAACTTTCTGCAGCATTGTCATCATGCTTGAGCATCCACATAGTTATTTCTGATAGTCTAACAAAATTATTTTCAGGTCTGTATCTGGCCAAATTTTTAGATACTTCAGCAAAACCGTTCTTTCCGTGTACAAGGAGTTCCTTGTATCCTGGTTCTTTAATAATCTTAAAATGCAATATCAAACTTGTTATTCTTTACGTACTGTTGAAATTCCGCGAAACATGCACGCACAGCATAGATTCTATTTTTAATACCAGATATGTGGATCCAGGTAGAGTGTGCCACTCGTGTAATCCACGTGGTTGCGTCTAGCGTGACCTGTATGCTAAGCCCCACGTCTACAGAACCACATGCATCACGCTGATATAGGAGACATTAATGCCACGTCGTACGAGCTACACGTGCCACCCCGGTTCAAACCGTGCGCGGCCGTCAACCCGGATTCTTCATCTTTATCTCCGGCAGAATTCCATTTATCTCCGTTACCATGCAGTTTTGCGAAGTGCGCTCGGAATATTTCGCAGCGCGACGACTATCTCATTATCTATGAATGCTCGATGTAACAAGTTACTCATCGGCGGTAAAGGATATATTTACGATCTTATGTCACGATAAATTATGTTATCTCCCATTAGTCTCAGAAGATAACGATTTCATGACACGTCTGTCGCGAGATGTAGCGATACAACGTTTATTCCATGTTTGCATTATATCTTACGTAATAAATGATATCGCTATAAATGAATCGCTATATATAAAATTAGATAGTAATTATTTATAGAAAGGCTTATTCGTTATTAAATGCGTAATAAGAATATATGTTTCTGATTTTCGCTGCAAAGTCAGTCTCCATTTTTTAAGTGCGGTCATTACGCATAAATCGTATGTCGATACAAGAAGAAACGCATTGTGTGTATACGGGTAGAAAATGTGAAATACAATACGCATCGGTAGCTTATAACAAGGAACGGCAATAGTCGATACCAGACGAAGAGGCGCGAAGAGCTCGAAACCAGAAGAGCTTTCCCGTGTCCTCAGCAGTCCTCTCTAATGTAAATTTACTGTCGGGCTGTTACTCTTAGCAGTTTCTTTCTTGCGGAATGCACTTTTGCATCGCGCGGCGGCCCAATCGTGCTCTTTAACTCGGCGCGCCGCGTCGCCGTGAAGTATGAGCGTATTTATGAGGTCGAGGAGATCGAAGATGCGACCAGCCAAGGCTGCCAGAACATATTGATTTTTTTTAGCCACGAGAAAGACAGAGAGAGATTTTCTCTTCTCTAACGGCCGTCGCTTATCATCAGAATCGTGCCTCCGTCGTGAGAGGCATACATATTGAATAGAAATAGGGTACAAACCTTATTATATGGACAGACGTCGATATATTTGATACATCAAATAAATATCTAAATAATATGTGTATACATAGATTTATATATTTAACTGAATAAATAGAAGAACATTACGTATGAACACACTATAGAAAAATTGTTATGTTAATAATAGTGAAAAAATAATTAATTATGGTAAGAATGAAAATTTTTTTTCTTAACTCAATTTTATATTTAAACAAAATTTAATATAAAACTGAATTTTATCTCCAGAAGTAATTGTAAAAAATAATTGTCTGATTATACAGACAATTTAAATCTGCTTGAATTGCCTGAATTGACGATTGTTTTTCCCCATCTACCTATTATAATAGATCGGCATCTTATTAAACGTTTTCGATTAAATGCACGCGCATTGAAAAAATCGTTAAGTGATACATTCGGACGCAGATTACGTACGGCGTGAAAGTGATGCGTTCGGATGGAAATTGATTTTTACGCCGAGCGGACGTGACGCGTTATTTCTCGCGTGTTCACGCATGGACCGATAGCGGTGTAATTTATCAACGAATGGAAGAGAGTCGTCAAGCGATCGACATACGTTATATTCGATAGCCGCGATAGCGGCGAACGTGTTATGCGTCGGTAATCTTTATGGCAGTACACGGTCTGTCAATTTGAGGGAAAAACAGATAGAGAAAGAGAAAAAATTTATATCAAACAATTTAATAAAAACATTATACTTATAGAAAAGATTACTTTCTTTACGACGGACAATGCTCTCTCAAGTCTATAGTATGAAGATAAAATTGTTGGGGGGTATTACTCCGTTTCTAAAGCATCTAAAACAGTAGTAGGTTTTATATTATTTGTTTTTTTTATTTTTGCAGACTACGTCAATTTGAATAATCGTTTTAAGAATAATAAACTCTAAAACACAAATTTTACTTAAGAAATTATTTCTTTTTATTTTATTAGTTAACGACAAGTTTAATTGATGCAAATGACATGATACATATGATATTAATGCAGCGAACGTTCTAAAATATAATGTTGCTAGCATTGATAAATTTTTTCACCGAGAAACCTTCTGTAGCACTCGGCAAAAATATATGCATACCATTTCATCCTAAAGTTGCGACACGTACAAATTTCTCGGAACATTTTGCTGCTGCAAAGGCAGAAATGGGGCACAAAAATTTCTCTCGTTTAACCATATCTGTCGGTCTTGCAATTTACGCATGGTTGCGACGTGTGCAGGTTTGCAAACTTTTTTTTTACAGCCACCACGATCTGCGTGGAGGCGAACTTCGACGAATCTCGCGTGTTCGTGTAAAGTCACGCGCGAGTCGCACGTCCCGGGAAGCATGGAAAAGATGGGCAAAAGCGATGGTTGCAGGAAAATGCGACGAGGCGAAGATTAAGAGCGCCCACGGGACGAATAAAATGGGAGGGAAAGAAACGGAAGGTTGCAGACGGAAAGGACGTTTCGTCGCGCGTCTCGCTTACATAATATCTCTCGTCAACGACTTTGAGTTCAGCTGAGGAAGAGAGACAACCCTCTCGACTCCACTTGAGTAGACAGCGGATTCACAGCGGAAATAACGGAGTGCAATGTATTTATAAGTACGTCTCTTCCAAATCCGTTTTTGTTACCGATAATATTAACGAAGCATTATCGTCAGTAGCGACCAAATAGAATTTATCATATAAATTTATATAGAATATAGAAGTTTGCCATTTTTTTAATCACACGTATTCTTATCAGTCTATATCAGTTTGCAATAGCAGCATGTTTGATTAAAAAAATAGAATAATTAATAAAGAAAATGTAATAAAAATGTAATAAAAAGTTAATAAAATATCATAAAAAATTATATGCGCGCAGGCAGTTATAAATATTGATTCGTTGAGTTAGCGCTTCCGTAAAAAACTTGCAGCGTTATATTTATGCGAATATTTATGGCATAAAATCGTGTATTTCGATGTAAAAATGTGAGCACTCTTTATTTCTCTCATTTTATTTTTTTTTCTATATGCATGTACCTCTTACTAATTTACTATGGGTAGGGGTGGGATTAAATTTATCCCTTAAGTGAGTTTGCGCGAGGTTAAGGAGATTTCCCTCATTTTCCACTTGGCACAGAAGTATTTTTACATCCCGACGTCGAGTTCCTTTAATTCCAGCTCGAGATTGAATTAATCGAACGGTGGGATTGCCGGAAGTAATAGCTGCGTCGCCGTGGGATTCGTAAAGGCCACGTCGCGTCGGCTCGATTCGGAATTCGTGAACCAACAGAAGATTTCCGCGATGGCGTTTCTAGTGGAAGCGAATAGGATTCCTGAACGAGGAACAATGCAATTTATTGATGCGCGACAGGGAGATTAACGGTAAGCTTTCTAAGAGTATTTTTAAAGCGGTCCTTATTCTTTAATCGGATCTGCATTATTCAGAACCAGAAGGAAAAATATTAAAATACATAATGTTTTAAGAATTAGTGACACAGAGACGTATATTTATTGCTTGCATCTTAAGCGTTTCTTGAGTCCGATTAAATATCCAATTTTTTACTTAAGAAATAGCCTAATGCATTTTGACCAATTACATCTTTATCAAAATTATAAGAATAATTTGTATCAATAATTTTCGGCGTAAGAAGACGCATTATTAACATGCGGTTTATACAAAAATTTTTAGTTAGGAGAAAAAGCATGTACGTAAAAATTAGAAAAAGATTTACATTAAAAATGTGAAAAAACTTTGTTTTGCTGTTGATTAAGAGCGAAACCGAGAAGAAAGCGTTTCATCTTGGTAAAGAAAATTCATAAAAATATAATTAATAAATATAATCGATATATTCGTAATCGAAAAACGTGATTAATTAATACGGGAATACAGTTTTTGTAATAGAAACGCTTTTTGTACTGCCTGCCAGTGTTATAAGAGCCCCGTTGCTTTTAATCGAGATCTAGAATGAGGTCGAACCGATATCGCGATGAAACGGATAATGGGCGCGATTTTAATTTAAGACGGAAATAATTTTTTCCGCGAAATTTTTACAGGATACGCGTGCAAAGTCGTTGCACACATTCCGCGAAAAATGATCCTCACAATGCCTGGGAATCGGATGTAGGTATCGCCGCAGCACTGGCGTGCTAGCAACCATAACGCTTTTTTTTCCAATTTACAATTTCATCCCCTCAGTTTTACGGTGTTGTAAAGCGTTCATAAATTCTGCGGGACGTATCCATCGTCCGCTATGACCACTAGCACGATTTTTCCTTCGCGATAAACAACTTCGGTATGAAACGCCGGGCGAGTAATTAATGACAGGATACGCCGTAAGCCGTAGAACCGTTGATCTAATTTTAACTTGTCACAGTTGTCGCGTTATCGTACGACGTAATTTGTTGGAAAAGTTGTAAAAATATAGGACACCGTGATAAAAAAATATTCGTTGTCAGAAAAGTTATTTTCATGCGCCAACAGCAATGCTTTATATAACGTATATATATGTTAACAATTATATTTTATTATTCGAAAAGAAAATATTATTTTATTTGCTCGTAGCTTTCGCTAGAACTCTCGATAAAAAAACGATTAAAAGGAAAAATTAAACTGAATAATAACGTAAAAAGACAAAAATGAGAACAGCGATTACTCTTCGTACTTTCATTGAAAGTTAATATTTTGTTTCTAACGATTTAGAATTAGTTCGAAACATTAGGCGATTCGGCGAAATGATAAAAAATGAAAGAAAACGCTAATGTTGGCTGCGTGACGGAAAGCCATACGGTAGCTACCGAATGATTCGATCGCTCATGCGCTGGAATGCCCGTCATTAGGGCGATAATGGTATGGAACAAGGCGATTTCGTGAGATATTAGCATTCTGAGTTGGCCGAGATTGTCGATCGGTCTAGACGCGAAATGACACCCTGGATTCGCCACAAGGACCGCATCGATTGACTAGGCATTTCCCTAAAGATCAATTTCCGATCAATTCATAACGGAAATTATACGTCGTGGATATTACGTAAAGTCGCGGCGACGTTACCGAAGACTTGATCGCGTCGTATCTCAGGTTGTCGTAGAGTGAGCGAATTTTTAAAGGGAATCCGCTCCTTCAACTGTGTCAAGCAAGCGTTTTATGGTTCAGTATTTTACTTGGTGATGTTACCATGGGGAGTGTCAGAAAAAAATTTTCCGCACTAAAAAAAAGTTAAGAAGTGATAAAAGATCACAGAGGAAGAATATTTCGGATCAAATTGGACTTATATTAATAGTATTTTGAACTACGTTATTGTATACCGTCCATGTTAAGTCGAATCTGTCTGGTGGAAAGACTTCCATGAAGACTAATATCGTCCGCCAACGGAGATTATCTGATTTATACACGTGCTGTGTACATAATCCCGGATCGGTGTTCCGGATAACCAAGTCGGTTTATACGTAACGCATCTGTCGCGCTAGATCGGATCCGATTAATTAATTTCCAATAACGATTAAGTGTCCGCGTTGCGGCAAGGTGCGCCGAAGTATTTGTCAATGTTAAACGGGCACTTACTTATTTAAACTGACATTACGCCACCGGGCGAACGCGGTGGTGCCCGATTGTTGTTGGCGTAGGTCAGCTTTAAGCTCTGCACATACGTAGATACGTACGTGCGCTTTCCGGACTAACCAAGGATCACGTGGGGAGTGTAAGACGATTAATTCCGGTGAAATTGAATCGCCGGCGCTAATTCCCAAAAGACTCGTATTCCCATCGAAAGTACGAGAGCTTCGAGAGACGTCACGGGCGAAAATCGTACTCGCGTTGACTTTCGAAAGTTTGCATGGACATTAATTTCAGTCGGCCAAATGTCGACTTAATTCTCTTCTCTCTCTTTTCTCTCTCCGAACATCAAGCAACTGACTTGCAGGATTGAAATTGGCCATAATTCGAATGATTTTAACTTTCACGAAAAGCGTCCAACGTGAACATTCGTTGTCACAGAGTTAGTTTATTATATCGTTATTTCTCGTATTTCTGTTAGACAAATGTTAGTCTTAAAGTAAATTCGCGGAGTATAAAGTTCAAAATTACTCCCACTGCACAATAATAACACGAGGAAGAAACGTCTCGTGCGTGATCAAACACATTCGCTAACGAGCTTCGCACTCGCCTGTTTCATTAAACATCATCGCGCGTCTTCTCCTTGTTTCAACATGCGTAGAAGATTTCCCCTGCAGAATCGTTGAACTTAATTAAAGTAATCGTCGCTGGCTAAATAGTCGATGGTTCCACTGCAACGAAATGGCTGCAGTTCACGGAATGCACTAAAATGAACAAAGGAAAACCGTGTGTATTTACTCAAGGCACGTGACAATGATCAAAGAAGACTGCCTTTCCAGTAGTTAACAAAAGCTGTACTACTTGTAAGAGAGAAAACTATTGTTAAGAAATAACATGAGATTTGTAGCACAGCTCGCAGATTTTATATTAACAATCTTTTAAGAGGACATCCACGACGAGATCATAAAGAAGACACATGTCAAGCGGTTCGTAATTTGACCGAGATCAACGAGCAGCATCTACTCGATTCGCCGAGTATCAGGGTCCTTTGAGACTCGCCTTGATTGGCTTTCAATCCGAGTCTCGGCACGTTACGATATCTCCCAGTTGCAGCTTTCAAACGAACATCCACAAGCAGAGGTTCACGTTTGGCCTTAGGATCGATTCGCGCGATCGTGATCAATAGACAGACGTCGAAGGTCCTTGTATACGGCCGTGCACAGCGAGCGGGCCGCCGATTGCTCGAAACTTGGAATTGGGACAGGCATACCGGTATCTACCGATGGGCAAGCCGCACGCCTACGTGCATAAGCCCGCTGGACTGGGAAACCGATCGCTTCGGCGCATCCGCGCTGTAACTGCAAGGAGCTAGCCGACATATATACAGAGTGTTCGAATAATAAGGAAAGATCGATCCTTCCGTTTTCTAAGATGACAGTATCGGTTATTATTTAAAAAAACCTTTACTACTTATAAGACTTATGAGCAAACAAGCTGCAAAATGCATTGCAATTATAAGTGTGGGATATTTAGAAAACTTACTTAAAATTTAAAATTTTTAAAGAAAAATATATGTACGTGTTATTTGTAATGTAATCCATCAAAAAGTCTTATACACGCATTTCTCAACATATGTATAAATGAATCATCAGATACTTTGTCCAGAATTGAAGGACACTGGAGACAATTAACAGAGAGAGAGAGAGAGAGAGAGAGA
>NJRQ01000251.1:266082-311243 GCA_003063805.1 Aphaenogaster ashmeadi | reverse complement strand
GAGCAGTATGAGTTTAAAAAAACATATATTGCCAAATATCTACACAAATCGTCTTTCCGTAGTTTCAAGCGCGCGCGCCAATACGCACATACACGCATACACACACACACACACTACACACACACCACACAAATGTAAGGAGATGATACGTAGGTGACATAAGAGCGCGTTGGTGGTAAAAATGGGATTAATTAGAATTATAGTATAAACAGGCACCAAAGTATGTCCGTTTAGACTAAAATCACTTTATTTCAATGGTTCTTACAAAAATATAACGTTTCTGATGTTTTCGGATCAATTTCAAAGGGTGCCAAAAACCGGCCTTAGGGACCTTCCTACTTTGTATCAATCTTTTTTAATCTCTAAATTTTAAGCCGTTGCGACGCGGGAGGACGGTTCTGACCGTCTCGGGCTTTCGCTGCTACTTTTTCTTGGCATCCCCTTTGGGGCAACCCTCTGGGGATTGCAGGGAGCTAACGCGCATTCTCAAATCGTAAGCTATTATTTAATAATAACGTTTGAAAAAATGCATTATGTCTTTTATAAAAAGGATAAAATTTCTTAGCCAATAAAATTTTTATCTCGTAACAAGTAGCACTCTCGTTCATCGGGGCACGTGAATTTCAGCAACACCGATAGCCATCGGTTGTTGCGGTACCGCCCTTTGCGAGATATTATGCGCCGTTAATACTTATTGCGAGCCTCCGTTAACAGTCGCGGTTAACTCGCGACTGAATCGTAAAGCCACCGCCATCCACGGGGCCACGAGCTATTAACAGAGCACAGCGTTTGTATTCGTGCAAAAAAATCTTAATTATTTGTTTACTGCCCTTAATAAAGGTGCTGAATCGACTTCTCCGTCTCGACTAAGATTTTCGTGGCCTTTTTGCGTCGTTACCGATCCCGCGCTCGTGCGTGAGATAAAGCGGCGACGAACGCACGCCTCGGCCAGCGCGAACGCGCGATAGCGATCGATAAAGCGCCAATTATGACTTGTTAATGGAAAGCGGCGTCATTAAAGATGCGCGTAAAACTTACTCGTTATTCGGCAGCGCGCGAGAGACCGCGACGGATGCGTCGCGGTTTACAGCCGGATGTAAAGTGACTCGGGGATACGATTTCCTCGGGCGGTCGTAAAGACCGGAATTCCATTAAATGCGCACCGCGCCGGTGTATATAAGTAATAATAGTAATAATGTCGGAAAGGACCGACATCGTCCCGATCGTCCGTAAAATGCGGCCTCCATGCCTCGATCTAAAAGATAACGCGCCGATTTTAACGCGATCCGAGAAAATTAAATGGCACGTAATATCGCGGAAGGCTAAAATAGAATTACAGGTTTATGGTACTTACGAGATAACTTCATGAATCCAAAGTCTCCGATATGGCCAAGATTTCTTTGTTATTTACGAAAATCTTAAAAAGTGATATTATGTGACTATATAAGCTGTTAATTACTGACAGTCATTCGTGACACTCGTGACACTCGTGATTCTAATTTAGTTATTGAAAAATAATCTAGATTCGTTGATTAAAGTTGGCATTAGTGTGCAAAACGTTCGAGATCGATAAAATTAATCTTTTCGGGATGCAGCGACTTGAGAGCGCGAAGTGCTCGTAAACGAACGCCAAACATGAAGAGAAATATTTATGAATACGTGCCGGCTAACAGCTCCGGATCATGCAACCGTGCAGATAACGCTGGGAATGTCCGAGGGAAGCACCTGTGTATCGATTTAAGTGCCTAAAACTCTCGAGAGACCCTTCGAATTGGTATAGTGGATCCAAATCCGGACAGCCATGTGCATCTGGCAAAAATGCCTTACATTAATTCTCTTTTTTTCGTTTCGAACAGACTTTACGACACTGATACCGATGGAACAACGTGGACGAGAGGCCTTTCGTACTGTTTAAATATTTACTAAGCGGCTTTTAATTCCGAGATAGGTGTTGTATATTTAAACGTTTATCTGTGGTCTCTATTTTTAGCTCCAAATAAAATATTTCGCATTATAAAGATACTTACGGAACGTAAAAGATAAAAGTCTCTCGTAGAGTATGATCAGCAACGCTTTATTAAAAATAGAATAAAATTAGCCTATTCCTGTTAGAATACATCGATTACAATTAGCGAAAATAATTACTTAAAAATATTTTTTTAAGTCGTCGGCTATTAAACAGATAATAATAATAATTAAACGCAATAACATTAATGCGAGTGATGAATAATTATACGACACCGAATATATCGTAGAATGAAGGAATGCAAAAAGCAAACGTGAAGCTATTACAATTTTATTTAAAATCGCACGCGACATTATCTTGCAATTAAGAAGGAGAGAATTAAAAAAGAAATAGTTCACATCTCGTGAGGATTCTCTTATTCAGGAATTGCGGAATATCACACGGCAATGAAGCAAATTAATTCCTTCCATTGTTTCCGCGATAGAATTGTGAGCAGAAAGTTATCGTTAAATTAATAGTAGCAGTCCTTTGTATTAAACTAATCAAAGATTCCGCAGAAAGAAAGTGCGAAGAGTCTGGGACATCTTGATCGTCGAAAATTCCTACGATACTTCGTTAATAACGAAGCTTAACGAAGTGTCAGCCAATAATTCTTTAACGTTCGTTCATGATGCTAATATCAAACGCCGATCACATCCTCACGTTATCTACATGTGTCATCTCGACTTCGCACACATCCCGCATTTATATGCGCATCATTAGACTTAGTCCCATGCCACTTGTGGCTTTCGTCGTTCCCACAACGCGTTTCCGCTTCCGGCCAGCACGTGCAACAACCGATCGACCGTCACCACCTGAACCCGCTCGAACACTTGCTGAAACATCTGTAACCCCGCGCCACGTGAATCGATATGCCAGAAGGAAAATATCCCCGGCACGACTAACCGGATCGTTAGCGGTCCAACGACGCAGCGACGTCCGACGAAAAGCAAACGAATAGGAGCAACGCGAGTAAAGTGTAACGAAAGAGGTAAGAAAAAAGCAAAATCTCGTTATATCGAAGGGCTAATTCGAAACGATGTATTATATTAATCTTGGCGTTAGTCAGCTTATTTGCTCGCTCGCTCTCTCGCCGGTGGAACAGTCGTAGATTAAACAAAAGGGCTGACGGAGAGGCGATTTCTCCCGCGGCAAAACCGAGATCACAACGAGAACTACGCGTTCCTCCACGTGGGCAGATAACGAAGAAAAACTTTTTCGCTTCCTCCCGTGGGGATTCGATTCTTTCCTACTCGTTACAATGGCGACTCACTATAATTCCCCGCGCGAGGACGGATGAGTAATGATCTGCCAGTGATACAAATCGTTGCGATTCACCTGCAGCCGATCGGCGATTCGGTTCTGGTTCCAATTAAAAGAACACAGGTACAGATCAGCGGGTGGACCGTCCTTCGACGGCACCCTGTGGGAGTTCGGCCTCGGTGTATCCCGAAGAGGCCGATCGATACCACGATTCTTCGATCTTGCGTTATTAGTCACGGCTCTCTCGCGAAAAAAAACGGGATCGGCCTGTGTAAGGCTGCAACGGGCATAATTACCAGGCGCATTGACGTGTACGTCGTAATTAGCGGCGACCACTTAACCGGCAGACATAGTTAATTTGTAGCCATTCGCCGCGCGAGTCTCACTCATTTGCGGCTAATAATGTCACTCTCTGGGAGAAGATTAAACGCCGGAACGTATTGACATGAACGCAACGCGTCGCGGCGTATCACGCCGAGTTGAAAGGCGATGTTAATTAGCGTGTATGATGAAACCCCAATTAATTGTACAATCGCATACCATAATCACATGAATAACAATACAAACAATTTGTAATTACAAATATGAAGCTTTTAAAATTTAATTAAATTACACGCAGAAATAATTCAATAATGAAAAAACATGGATATGTTCATTTTATTGCGAAAAATTGCACGGAATTTCGGGGACAGTTTTTGTCCAAATTATTCGTGCGGATATAAATAACCCCCGATATAAAGGCCATTCGTTTCCATTATCCTACGACAAAGCGGACGTATTAACAATCCAAGGACTGTTTCTAAACTTAAGGGCACTTCGGTTCACCGCGCGCTCAAGATTTACAACTTAACGACTAGTCGCCGGCTCTCGACTCCGATTCGATTTCCGTAAATACATACCAAAAAACGAAGTCCTTTTCCTCGCCGTCACCGAGTCTTCCTCGCCTCGAGTTTCCTGCGGCCGAGCCCGGAGGCGTAGGCGTACGTAATAACTCCTCATGTAGAAGTTGGGCGAGGCACGAGCGAATCGCGCACCGCGTTTATCGTGCTTCGAAGCGAGAGTCGACTCTGTATGGCCTTTTAACCTTATATGGCCGGCGCACCTGCCCGCCGTCTCCCGATAGGACATTTCCCATAACGCTTTCCTTTTTTTTATATACCCTTATAAAACCACGATACTGCCCACCCCATCGGCGGCGCTCAGGATTTATGATCGCGGGCGTCGGGCGCGTACCTGCCGCGACTTTAGCCCGGAATACCGGAGGCTCGAATCCTCTTCCGATCCTCTCTCTCCCGTCCTCAACCCGCCCCTATAAAGCTTATCTATCTACGGGTCCTGATACGAGACGAATGGAACGAGGAGGCACGCACATCGCATCCTTCGATAAGCTCCACGATTCCATTATAAAATATTTTTACGTGGCTATCTCTCATAGGAGTAAAGATCCTCATCAATGCAAATACGCTCTTTTAGTTTTTGTAATAATAATGGGGCTGTATCTTCGTATTCATTCGATAGATACTTCGATTTTGTCATTTCATTGGAAACGTCCATTTTCATATTAACGACATTGGAAACTCATTAATACTTTTCGTAGCATGACTATACGAGACACCGAACATGGTCCGAGTGTTCGTTAGAGTACGGTGGTCCCAAGAGAAAAAAATTCCTATCTTTCGCTCTTATCTCCCGCCTCGGGACAGCGTAGCTCAAGACGCGAAGCAAACCAGCTGAGAGAGGGTGAGGGAAAAGTTGGAATTAGGTTGGGTCGCGCGCGCAGGTGTTGCAGGTCAGGGTCAGATTAACCCCGATCAGGTTACCCCTTAGCGTGGGAGTGCTGGCAGCCCCGCGTAATAATAGGATAGCCGCGGCTAGTAGAATATACGAGAGGCGAGGTGCGTTACTCCAGTTAGATCTCACTTCGTTATAAACGGTTTCATCGAGCCGTTGATTTATCTCGACATTCCTAACGAGATTGTTCGTACCTTACCCCCCTCCGGATGGTTACATCGGAGAATCGGTGGTTCCCTTATCTGACTGGTACCTACATTTTCCCCGTTAAACCTGCGAATTTTCTTCAAACGGCGCTAAGGCGCGTAATTTCGAACTCGTTTAACTACCGATGATTTTATATTTAGTATACATTATTTGCTCAACCCCTTGCGCCGTAATAACCTGCCGTTACATCGCTATAATTTCGCTCCGTATTTATAGCGATGTAACGTTATAATAAGGGCTTCGTCGACGAATGGTTGACCTGCACTGCACTTTCATAGATTGATCTCGTTTCGTCTTAAACGCACTCATCGAATCCAAGGTGTATCTCGACGGTCGTAACGGTAATTATCACTTTATCTCGATCGGTTCACGATTCAATCGATTTTTTCAACATGGACTGCTATTTCCAAACAGCAATCAGTCGAGTTATCGAAAGATAATAATTAGATCCTGTTGAGTTCAAATCTGCCAATTGGCAAAAATTACTCATCGGTAAATAAAATCTTTACACCTAATAATCTTTTTCCGTTATTACTTCTTATAGGTATTAAATATAATAAACAGCAAAATATTTTCAAAGTTTTCAGCCAGCAATTTTTATAATATTGCTATATTTAATATTAACTATACATATCTGAAGTGAAATTGATCTTTTTTTCGTTACCGTTATTTATCTCGTCTTAACGATATCCATCAATTTTCGAATGCAAGGTGACGTTATTTTCGATCTCTGTCTAAGAAATGGCAATCAGTCGTGCCAATCTGCGGCGTTGTAAATTGACTAGATAACAAAAATCGGATTTTACAGCGTGCCACTTTCGTCTCTCGGGCCCCGCGGCTATCGGTCCAATCCCGATTTCGTCTCCAAATGCCGATCGTACCATCCAATCTGCGCGCGTGTAAAACGAATGATCACCAAGAGCGCACCGAGACAGCGCCTACCGTGTTTCACCTCGGGCGACGTCGTAATGATTACGCGTGTAATTTCAAGGATATTTATCCTACATCAACATTCCATCGCGATCGAAACGCGTATACGCGTGTTGCTGCAGCGCGTAGCCCGCGGGCTGAGACAATTCCGTGCACCTGCACTTTAATTCAGATTTCTAAATAAGTTACGCGCACGTCTCTAGATGCACTAGACGCGACCCATCTTCATTTCAAATCAGAACTCGTGACCGATATAAATGGAGCGGGATCTGTGACAATGGATATTTTCGAAAAAGAAAAAAATGTATGACTACACGGAAAGAATGGTTTTGCTGAAATATTAAAAAAATTGGCAAGATACAGATCTGAAAAATAATTTTGTTGGATCATCAAAATAATTATGTAGGACGCCTAAAATAGTTGCTAGAATATCAAAACTTTTTGCAGCATTATCATTATGTTGGAGTGTCTTATAACTGTCTCTTATACACATCTAGATGTGTATAAGAGACAGGAATTCCGTCCAGTCATATATGTAACAGAAAAATTCCATCTATGATACGTGTTTTTTTTAATGTAGAATTATTACCACTTATCAACACGAGAAATGTACACGGAGAGAATTTTTCGTTATATTTTGCCGCAAAATTCACTACAAATTTTACTATGTTTGGTAATAAGCTTGGAACAACTTGGCAACCTGTCAAATATTATTGGTAACGAAAGGAATTTCTGAAATATGGAAAAAAACATTTTATAAACAACATAATAAAAATTATCAAGCAGATTGTAACATCCGACACGAAAAAAACCGAGAATCATCGGACTTAGCCAATAAATTACCATGCTGCATGGTAAAATTATCATGAGCGACTAAGTCAGATTGAAAATATTATGCTGTGTTGTAAAATTTATAATAAGATATTTTACATGTTTAGCACTACTTGGCATCTATTCAATTTAAAACAATAAAGAATCATAAGATTTTAACATATTTTAAAATTATGGAAATTTTACTATGTATTTTAGTAAAATTAATCAAATATATTTTATATTTTATTGTGGTAGATATTAATATTTTTTATTGTGGTAGATATTAATCAGAGAAAATTGCATAAAAATCTTCGAAATACCATGTTGTCCCATGACTACCATGATTTTCAGGGTAAATTTTAAGAGAAAATTCTCTCTGTGTAGCTGCTATATATATATATTATATATATATATGTATATATAAGGCTCCAACAACAGTTCTCGACACAAGCAGAGATTAATTCTGTTTCGTGCCGTCTTAAGCACGCTTCGGTGCTGCTTGTGTAACTTTTTTGGAGTGGCCAAGAAATCGCGGAGAGAAGTTAAATTGACTCTGCCGTACGGAGGGCCGATAAGAGGCCCCTCGCGCGACGTCGTAATGGTTACGCGTGTAATTTGAAAGTTATTTATCCAACACGCGCATTCCACGCGCTCGGAACTCGTGCACGGTGTTGCTGCGAGCCGGAGCGACAGCGTGTTGCTCGCGGCTTAATTAAATTCGTCGGGGCAGGGGACACGCACGACGAATGATAATGTACTCGGGACCGTGACCAAAGTCGATATCACAAAGAGCGTATCCTGAGGATGCGTCGCGCGTTACAATAAGATCGAATTAATTGGGACACCGCAGGGGCCGGGACCCGTGGATTTATTTATTGTGAACTAGGACAGAGGAGAGCCGCCGACCCCCGACGGCTCTCACGATTAATATCATTTTATTCGGCACGAAAGCCATCCTTCTTGACCGGTCCTAGAACGCACCTCGGTCCCAACACGTTCACTTGCCCTCCATGTCGCTTTTTTATGCCGTATGCATGAACTACATTAATAAATAATCATATTAATCAAACCATACACCACACACACGCACACTACAGCTTAATAATAACATGAATAATATGGTTTAAGCCTTTTATGAAAGTATTTTCACTTACTATACGAAATATTCTTAGCGATACAAATATACAAGATGCGTCAAAGTCAAGGTTTTTCACAGCGGTTACGGAGAGATCCGTTCGCGTATTCTCTTGGATCGAAAGAAAAATCCTGATGGACGTTTTCCTCGGCGATGCGCGACGTATTTGGTAATTTAGAAAAAGTATATACATATATATGTGGACGGTTTCAGATGAATCTCCCACTACGCGCTGGACGCAAGAACTCGAATGGTGAAGCAATCTGTACACCTGTTGCCTAGATCCATGATTTATTTCGAAGATTTCCTTTCTTCTTGTATCTCTCGCCACACGTTTCTCTACGCATTGTGCGTGGGTTGCGACTGGAATATTTTTCTCATCCGCGGGACAAAACGCGCGACGTGAAATATTCTCGTACACGGCGATGCATCAATTTGAAGACACTATACTTGGGAAGCGGGGGAGCTTCGGGAGCAGATACACGAGAAGAAATAAAGGATCTCGGCTCCGTGAATGGTCTCCTCTTCGATTCGATACGATCGGAGATCTTCGTTAGACCAATGCGGAGGATGGCATGTTATATTGTTATTTACATGCCTCATTCGTGATAAAAAGAATTAGCTTGAATGAATATTGAGTAATAATAATGTAATAGTATTGTGCTGAAAAGTTCCATATACATATCATTTAGTTTGAATGGATTATTATTTATTTTGTTTGCCTTCATTTTTTTAACATATAAATATACTACATTACCATGAATTTAATCCGAAGGCGAATTTCGCGATGACAATTTGAACGTTAAAATATGTAAAAATATTGATCGAGCCGCACGGCGCGGCGCGATACGTCGCTTTCGCAACATGCCATACCGAGCTGTACCGCTACGAGTGGACGAGCAGATAATCTGCTTAAAATTCGAGCAGAGCTCTCGTACACGAGAGAGCCCGGCCGCCTCCGATCGGGGGCTTCGATCGGAAGCATTTTCTCGCCGCTTCGGATACCCGCGGCGGCTCAAACGCCCGTCGAAGTGCTCTTAATCGACCGTAAATAATTGCATTTATCACACCTATCATTGCGGACGTCGTGCGCAAGCGGCCCTTCTCGAAATCTGCTTTCACTCCCGGAGAAAATTGGCACGTTGCCAATCTCGGACATCGATCCGGGGGCCGCGCCGCTTCTCGAAGTTTGATTTATCGCGAGGTACGCGTTGCATCACTCGCGCGAGGGGCACTCCTCACACCTGCCTGCGGTATATGCGAGCCGCATATATCACGCCTGGTAATTATGATCGATGCAGGGACTAAAATTAAGGGTACGTGTGGGGGCGCGTTGCGCAGCGGCTCATTAGATCCCCGAAAATCGGGCGCGAGAAATCGGGTTCGATGTAATTATAAATTTAATGTACGGTGAAACCAGTACTTGTGTAATTTAAAAGGGGAAGGGTTGTAATGGACGTGCTTTCGAGCGTTGGTCAAGAATGAGGATGGCTGTTTATCTCTATTTATTGAGGTAATCGTTAAGAAGTCGCGATAATGTCGATAATTTCGCACGGAAAGTTATTTCGAAAGGGTGAAGAAGCCACCACGAAACTTAAATCTCGATGACATTGAGATGCAAAGTCGCGTCAGGATGTGCTATGTGCACGCGCGTGATTACGCATCGTCGGCAACGACGCCGAATTGTCGTAAACAACGAGAGGGAGGTTGGTTTTTGAGCAGGGCGAGAGCACAGTAGAAATAAGAGCCCGGATCGTTCGCAACTTCGTGATTGTCCCGCGGGACACATAAAGTATAAACCACCCACAACATAAAACCGAAGGAGTTATTGTAGAGCGTCACCTTCGCACACCTGGATACCTCCTGCGCGCTGAGGACCGACGACCACAAGCCAGGAATTTGCCAGCTGTCCTTCTCTCTCTCTCCTTCTACCTCTCCATCATCTTCTTCTTTCTTCCATACTTCGCATTTTTTATTCCATCACATGGTTCCCTCTTTCTTGCTCATTCGGATATCGGCTATCTCCGACTCTTGCGCTTTATACTTCTTATCCTCCCACCCCTCATACGTCTCTCCGGTATCCTTTTTTTATCGCCCCCCTTGCTTCCTCCTCTCCGGGCTATTTTTCTGCCTGATTCGTTCGTCCCTCTTTCGCTCTTCGTTGAAGATAACCATAATCGATCCTCGTTTCTCTCGCTGGTTCCTTACCTCTCGCGTGTCCACCCTTGTAGATTATGGGAAACACCACGAGCCGGACATTTATGGCTGGTGAAATTCGCGATACATGCTCAATCGCGGATTTGATACAACTTAATCGCGAACATCCTCGCATTCCTTCCACCGGATTCTCCTTTCGTCGTGGCGCTATAAACACGATCGCTCTCATCCTCAGAATTTTGCATCCGCGACTCAATCAAAGATTAAAAAATCAAAGTTTGTAAATCCAACATTGGATTCATACATTCTCAATAAGCAAATAGTCGACAAATACTACGTTTCACGTTTTTATTGAAGCTGAGAAGAATTATATACAAATTGAATCCGTTAAATAGCGTACACAATAAATAAATTAGCAATAGCGAATAATAACGAAAATAACAATAAAAATATAAATATAAATATAAACCAAAGACTCTCTGTTTAAAACCAATACATAAAATCAAAAGGGCAAATGAGAGTCAGTGCGGATCTAGGAGCACAAATTATTATGTAATTAACTTGACAAATTATAATAACGAAAATATCTTATTCATCTTAACTTTCTTCTGTTGTACGATATCGGGCGGAAAATTAATTAATTATCAAGGCCTCATCAGGATTACTACTCTCTTAACGCAACACGATCCCTACTTAATTTCCCCGAGGAGGCGCGAGCCCGATAATTACGTAGATTTTTGTTCGAGCCCGCCCGGTTGGGATATAAGTAAGATGCTCGAAGGAAGATATATCCGGACGTTACTCGACCGGCTGGCGATGCTATGCTCTCATCTGTATGACCGTGCGATATACATTGTGGTGGTCCCACATTCGCTGCTCTGCGGCGGAGGGCCAGCACGATGCAGATATGGTTTATATACCGGGCCTCATTGTGGCACGCCTTTGCGCCCCTCTCGCAACGTGTAGATCCGCAGATACCCTCTCACGGAGCTGCTCCGCGCCTTACTAATGCTCCAGTTTATAAGGGTTATCTCTCGTCGGGATCCTCGGCGGGGGCGTAGAGGGAGGAGGTCGCTCGGAGAAATCGTCGGAGATCACCGGGTTGGCGAGGGAAGAAAGAAGACACGGAAGAAGAGCAAGAGGACAGAGAGAGGCCACGAGAGACGAATAGATCCGTGGAGAAACCGGGCATGGAGGAGGCAGTAATAAAGGCCAGGCGGGTGGCAGGAGGACGATCGCGGACGGAGGAAGAAAATGAGATGAAAGAACTGTGAAAAGAACGGGAGAAAGAGAGAGAGAAGAGTACGGTAGACAATCTCGTAAAAACACAATAAAGGTACGGTGGAGAAATAAGGAAGAAGGATCGTCGGGATCCTCAGGGAATTTTAGGAAAGATGAGCGCAGAACGTCGGAGGACAGAAATTGGTAAAAATTCCACGGAGACCGCGGAATGAGACGGGGAGGTCGCGGAAGGTCCATGAGAATGCGAGGATGAACCAAGAAGAGAGACCGAGGCACGGCGCATCCCGAGGCGCCTTTAGATTTATTTTGCGGTCACGATTCCACGACGCTGGATAAAGCGGAAGCGGACTCGCGTAGCAGCGACGCTAACCTGGAGAAAAACGTATTGACAGGTACGATCGTACAATAAATCGCGGTTTATGAAAAACTTCTTGCGATTGTTACTTCGGTCACGAACAAGTTGCCTGCAAAACGCTTCTGGACATATTTCTTTCTATCACGATTGCGTCCGTTACCGGTTCTATGCTGTTCTTCGATTATCGGTAATGCGGCGCGTGTCCACAAGTATGCGAATAAGATTCTAACATTAATACTATTTTTTTTTGTTTCGGTTAGATCCGATCCCCGCAAAAAATGGCACAACATATATCGCTCTTACTGAAAGGAAGCTGCATGATTACAGCGAAAAAATTTCTCGGGAGATACGAATGTTCAAAAGTAATAATTAAACGCATGTAGCTATGTCCTCACTATACTCATAATAACGATCAGCGCACATAATGATCTTGCTGTTAAAATGTACGGATAATATATCTGAGGATTAATGACGCTCGCGAAAATGCGGCACGAGGATCAGAAAGCGGAGAAAGTCAGGACACACCATTCGGCATTATCTTTACCGACGCCTGAATTGCTCATCGTTTTCTTTCGAGGATATACATCGTGCCGCGATAATAATTCAGCGGTTGTGCGAGAGAAACGGTGCAGCGCGGTGCGAGAGCAACGTATAATTTCAATTTGCTGAACGGACAAATTAGTCGTCGCTGGATCGCATCGCTGATCACGCGCCGGTCACTCATCAGATCCCTGAATTACACATCCCAGATGGACAAAATCGCATATGGTGCATGGAGATGGATTTTCGATCCACTTAATGGCAATTAGACCTTACTTAAGGAGCCGTAGCTTTTAATCAATTAATCTCTTTTAGCGTTCGTTTCTTTGATTTTTAATGTTCCCTATAATTTCTATATATTATGTATAATATATTATAAACAAATAAATTTAAAAAATTTTACCTTGCATCTTGCAATGAGAATTTTTTATGAAATCTCAATAAGAATATTGTCATTAATTTCTTCGCGTGTCCAACAAATCTTAGTTTGTTCCGAATATGATTGTTCAGAATATGATTTTATTTATTTTCTCAATCAGTAATATACAATCGTATGCTCCATTTGAACATCCGCGATGATTGCATAATTATTAACAGAAATTCTATCGTGACCCGTTGTTCCCTCAACTATCGAAGCCCGAAGAGATTCCCAAGGACGAAGATTCTCCTCGCATTCGGTAGTGGCTACACGACGGTCGCGGGACGACGGCAACTGGTGCCCTTTTAATTACACCTCGGTCTAATTTATTGCGAAATCCGCACCGGTGGCAATGCGATCAGATAAAACCCACGGCCATAAACCACGGCGTCATATAAAACTCCTTTTATTCCTAACCGGCTGTGGATCGAGCTCTTGTGCCCGGTACTTTCTGTCTATCCTCGTTCTCTCCCTCTCCCTTTCTCCTACGGTATCCTTTGCCATACGTGGATACGTTAGGAGCCCCACATCGTTCTTCCTTATTCCACAACTCGTTCCTTCCTCTTTCCCATCTTCCTCTTTCTCTCTCCCTTTCCATCGTGCCTCGCGCCTTTCTTTTCGTTTTCTTCCCTCCGTGTGTTCCCCTCTCGAGCGCGGCCTCGTGGCATACCACGCGGGCTATCTCTCTCCGGCTTTCAGACGTGCGTCCTGCCTGCGGCCGCCCACGCGCCGACCCGACGCCCTCCCATACCATTCCATAAAGTTCTCCCACTGCCACGGGCATGGGTTCTCCCGCGCATGGGAGACGTACGTTCACGCATGGTCTCTCGTCGATGGTTACGAGCACGGTAGCCGACGGGTGTGCGAGAAACGCTTAACGAATCGGCATGCAATAAACATAGCTGATCTCCCCGGATGTATCCGCCTGTTTAAGATGTAGGACAGAATAAACAATGGAAAATAAAAACGGTGTGGTAAAAAAAAGATTATTGCGCGAATAGGACAAATTTTTTGAGAATCTTTGAGAAGGCGACCTGTCCATCGCTGTTTCACCCCGTAGACATCCGTAGACATCCCTTCAACGTCGGAAAACAAAATCGCGCATCGTTCGCCGAGACGCATCTCTCGTATTACCACACGTAGAGTGATGGATTACACCGAAGCTCTTTCTCCCGTCTGAGAACGAAGTTCTCGTCGGTGCGCTTTGAATTTTTCTTTTTTCCTTTTCGCCGTCTCCTTAAGAGACGCCGAAGAGCTTAATCGTGTCGACGATCATCCAAGCAGCGCGCTTTCAAATATGGTATATCGCTAAAAGAACATCGTCCGAGGAGTGACCAGGTGGCCAGGTGGGAGGACTTGATTGGACCAGTAAGCAAGCTCGTATTAATAATTCAAAGACTCTATAGGCTCTGCCTCACCAGCGAAGCGTTCGCGGTTGCGCGCGTGTCTTGATTTACAAGTGCGTTTATGGGGTAGGCGGCAGATGTACTTTCGGCCTCGATCTTCCTCCTTTTCTTCTTTCTTCCTTTCTTTCTTCTTTCTGCGACGCTGCAGTGCTCGTACATCGCGAATTTTAAGGAAGCTTCGTTAGGCCGTCCGCCGTTTATGGAGATCCTAATGATTCGAGAACCTTTCCCGCGTAGTGGCACAACTGAAATTTAAATCAGCGACCGAAACTCGATACACAAATGGCTCTCTTAGATATTATGAAACGATTTCCGATCCTCTAGCAGTTTCGAATTTTATTGAATTTCGATCGGGACCAAACAATTCCGTTTCGTCCCATTCTATTATAACTCAAGAATAGGGTCTTCCCTTGAATACATAACGCCGTATAAATATTTAAATTCGAAAGTCTCTCATTTTTTATTTTAATAAGACTTCTGAATCTACGAAGTATTCCTCACTATAAGCAAGAATGAACAATACAGTATTTAGCATTTAAGGTTAAAAGAGAATAAAAGAGGATAAAAAAGGATAAAAAGATAGAGGATAAAAAAGGATAAAAGAGAATTCTAATAATGTATACACGTCAATGTAATTAATAGAATTCTTAATAATGTATACACGTCAAAATGAAGAGATTTGCAATATTTGAATACACCATTTTCCGAGTACGTAGGCGCAGCTTTCTTAGTTCGCCGTCAGCGTTGACCCCCACGATAATACTGGAGGGTTAATATCCGTGCTGTCCATCCGGTCTAAAACATCCGGGTGAGTAATCGGTGCGCTTTATTAAAGTGGATCGCGGCAAGCATGGATGTGGGCCTGCATGAGCGCGCAGCTGTACTCTGGACAAACGAACGATCCGTATTTGTCAGAGTAAATTAGCCGCGGATACCGAGATAACGAATCGAACGACGCTCGACCTGTGCATAATAAAGCAATGGCGAACCCTGGTCGTCCCAGTTTAATCAATCGGCTACGGAACGTACTTGGACAAATAAGCTAACAATACACAGGCGAAGAAAAAAGATCCAAGAACGTAAGAGTAATATATAATCCTCCAGTAAACATAACTCTGTTATATTTCAAAGTGTCTTCCTTGGACGTTATATGATTTAAGACGACGTATGCAAACCACATAAAATTTCCTTCAAAAATCGAAGCTGACGACTTTCCCTCGACGGTTTTTAAAAGTAATTTTCGTATATGCTAACAGTGAAAAGAGCCACTATCAAGCTATTAAAACCAAGAAAATCGAAACAACCCGCGACGTTAAATTATCTTGTAATTAGCGCCGCGAGTATCTCATCGCGTTCACGTGCGTTTGACGGTAGCGCAGCAAAAAATCTGACCAGCAATTAAATCCATTTGTCAGTTATTTGACGAATGCCCGTCTCGTCCGAATCCTGGTGGGCCGATTCGTGGGCCGCTCCGCTTTACGACACTCGCATACTTTTGTACCCGATCGTCTAATTGCCAACCGACGAAGAAGCTCTCGCGATCCACGTGTGGCCGTCGCTAACAAAAAGCACAGATACGTCATCGTGCAATTATCCCACCGGCTGGACGAAGGTGGTCCAGGTGGTAACAACGATATTGTAACCACCGAGAGCATCCTGGAATCCTTCGTTGGATCCCTTGCACGAGACTCAATGTTGATTCCTCAGCCACGGACCAAAGCCCAATTAAACTTGTGTTATGGCGGAATGCTCTTTCGGGCAGATACCACGGCATTGCCTTCTTGATGCGTTCCTCTCGATACCGAAAAGTAGCTAATATCGTTGGCCTCAACGGTCACATGGAAATTAGCAATTCAATAGAAATTATACATGCAAGCAGTTTCCGATATGCAAAACCTTTCTTTGCGGAATTTCATCGTCATTCTGTTTTGTCAGTCCGTTTCTTTTAACGATAAAAATTTATCAGTACTATTTCCTGCAGACAGTTATGCATTTTATTATACTGAAAGTTTTAAAATCCTCATTTTTCGGGTTAATCCAATCATTGGATTAGAAATGTGTAAAGATTTCATCAACGTGCATAAAGAAACATGTATAAGTCGTTCTATTCTTTTTAGATATTAAAATCTGCGTTACTCGTAAAACTTTGCATGTAGCGGTGATTGACTTACGACCGACACGAAGTTGTATGGTTCTTAAAAATTTTTTACAATAATCCAGCATACCGAAATTATAGTTGATGAGTCTCTTTTGACACAATCATAATTCTTAATATCCCGTTTCTTCACCATCGAAGAGCGCATATTACCAGTTTTAAAACCCTATAAAATCTGTTCTCTGACGCTGCGTACGTTGCCAGCGCGGACAAGAAATGCAATGAATCTTGAAGAGACCCAGTTCAAGCCCTGAGCCAGACGATCGAGCATGCCTGATCGCGCTCACGATTAATCGCACTTAACGGCCGATGACGCATCGATCGTGCTAAGCCGCGGATGCCGCTCGGTTTATTAACTCGTCGAGAGGAACAAGAAGGAAGTCGACCAGTAAGCTCCAGCGATAATAAATTTATGGACGACTAAAGCAACATCAATCCAACGCCGACCACGCGGAGAAGGTGGATATTTTTATAATTCCCTTAGGAATTAGCCATATTGCCTGCTATAATTATTATTCTATTTCGTCAAAAATATTAAATCTTTAAAAACATTAGAATATTAAAAATTGATACGTTGTGTTCATATGTAATTGATATTTATTATTCGCCTAATTATAATTTTTAATTGCTCCAATTTCATAGTGAAATCTAGTGGGACATTATTTTAAATTTAAAGAAAGCTTATCTGCGATACTGCTGACACGAATATGCACTGCACATATCTCTCTAACTTTCAGCTTCACGTTATCGTGTTCCTCGCTCTCGCGGGGGTCGTGTGCAACAATCGTTGCACGGCGCCGCGCATCAGTTGCAATGTGGAATGCCGTTCCAACGTTACACCTGGTCTTGCGGAGAGCCTTGCGGTGTATCGTTGGGATACACTATCACGCTCTCCCATGGGAACGTTAGCCGATTCAGTAAAGGGACTCCGCGCGCGCGGAAACGAGAGTCACGCTCGTGATTTCGTCGTTATCGCTCGCTGAAAGTGGTCCCTCGGATCCACCCAGTCGCGAGTCGACGACCTGGAAACCGTGCGCGGTAGTTATTAACTCGTTTCACGAGATTTTAAAAGTTGTTGAGCGCCGTGAGTTACGATCAGCTGGAACACTAAATTCGCGCTGATTTATGCCACCGTCTCGCGATGGGTTAATTAAGAATTGAATTTCCACGGTGACACACGCGGTTCGCGGATGTCCGACGCGCCGAATTTATAGACCCATGAAACAAAGTCCTAAATTGTGGGCAAACACAAATTTCCACTGCAACATTATTTTACGACGCATTAAGCTTCGACGCGGAGCCATGTTCTCTCTCTTTCCCTCTCTAAATCTCTTGCTTTCTATAGCCACCACAGACGTAGTTAAAAATAAATTTTTAAATATCCAAGATATAACGTATGCTATCTGGAAAACTGCTTTGGCGTGTAATATTAAGCTCACCGTGTCATTTGGCCGCAAGACTTAAATCGCAGGATTCTCTGTGCATTTATTTTCGCTGCAAGTTTACAAGAATGACAATCAACAAGAATGACGATCAAAGGAATTTATCATGAGAAGCTACGATATCTTTCCACACCGCTACCCTAGACTCGGCTACGATTTGCAAGGTATACAAAAAAACGCGCGTTGAGCCCGGTCCCTTTCTCATCGCGAACGAATTTTGCAGCAGCGAGAACCAATAATTGCATACGGGATTGCAGTAGCCGCGAAGTGCCGGCGTGTACGTGTCGGAGATGTGCTTTCGCCGGCACAGGGGGAAGAAAAAGCGAAAAAGTAACTGCGGGGTGGATGGAGGAAGAGAGGCAGGGTTGAACGGGCAGAAAGGAAAGAGAGATGTAAGCGGACGCGGACGGTCGGAAGCACTTGGGTTCTTGCATGGCGAGGCGAGGGGCAATTTGCGGTGCGCTGCGAATGTTTCATTACCGGGAAGCGCTTACCAGGCAGCTACCGAATTTTGAATGAGCTACCGGCCAGGTCGAGAGGAGCGCGCGCGCGAGCGTCCGTCAGTCGCTGAAGACTCGTAATTGAAATCCGCTGCCTCGGGAGCTGCGCCGACCGCAAATCGCGCGAGCAAACACTTTTGTCCTGGACCGTCCGCAATTTGCATCGTTACATTGTGCGTGCGAGAGCGCGCGACCGTCCGCGTCTCTTTGCGCAACACGCCTCTCGAACATAGTACTTTCCCAAGCTCTGTTGTTTAATTACATTATTTCTAAAGAATGGTCTTCTGTAATTCTTCAATTTTTACCCTGAATTTTATCTTAAACGAAAACTCTCTCTCTCTCTCTCTCTCTTTGATAATAATTCATAATTAATCTTCGATCATTTAATACGGAGAGACATACCAAAACTTCCAAATCTAAAATATATTTGAGCCTGAGGCTTACATCGTACGAGAGGTACGATAATATGATACATTACGATACTTACTATAATACATCCTTTGCCAAGAGAAGCAGGTTTAAACACATGTCGCATCGTGGGAAATATTTCGTCCTAAAATTCACAAGAAAATACCGCCCTTCCAAACGACAATTCTTTTTCGTGTCTGCGGGAATGTATACCCGAGTGACGACAAAATGCCGAGAGAAGACGGAGGAATCCTGGATTTTACGGATGAGATAGACGAAATTTACGCCTCGAAATCCTGCGCGTGGCTGCGAGGATGATGCCATCGAAATTCAACCAAATTTGAGCTCTTCCCCAGAGTGGTTTATCGCGGCTCCGAGAATTAACAAAGGCTTTTGGTTCCACGAGCTCCCACAACCTAATCTTCTCATGAAAGAAACATCCAATATTTTTCGAAGACGAGGCAATCCAACGATCTTGGGATCAACCTCTAAATTATTGGCGATGATTCCAAGTCGTAGACTATTAAATCTTCTATATTTATTGTAACGTAATGTAATTGTTATAAACTAATTGCAATATTAATTTTCTATTTTTATAATTAACCTTGATAAATTGGAGTCACATAAAATATTTTCATATGAAAAATAATTCCAATTATATAAAATTGCAATATATATTCTTAATTGCGAAAATTATTTTCCCACGCATGATTGATTAACATTTTAAGAATTATTGTTGTTGAAAAAAAGTACGAATATACTTCTGTAAAATCACGGCACGTATTGCCTTTGAAGAAAAAGAAATCCCGGCGCGAGAAGCTTAATCACGCAAGATATCATTTCTGCGGGCGAGCTCGGACTGTCGGAAAGAATCGAGAGAATTAAAGTTGATGAAAGATCTTCCCGACGGCGATTTATTCACGCAGGGTGATGTGATACCCTGGAGCCGACGTCTTCTCCGTTGAAATATCGTGGCTTATGAGACGGAGGTTCGGTCTCTCTGTGGCTCCGCGTTGAATTTGTAATTCGTAAATTATTGCATCGTCGACTTTTTCTAAAGGGACCATTACTTAGCGGCATCCCGTTAAATATCGCCGCAATTACGAGAGGCGGCTGCGCATTGGAGATTCACGATTCCGCTTCCGTCATTAGAAAGCATCGATTCCACCGACCACGGTTGCCGAATGGCGCTTAATCTTCACAGATGTTGACGCGCAAGTTTCGAACAATGAAGAAACGAAAGTGCAATCATCGAGCGTATGGATAGTTGATCCCTCGGATAAAATAAAATGGCATTAAAAAAACAAACCCGGCGAGAAGTCAAGAGAGACGGGATAAATTTATCGCGGTGAGTTAAGATCTCGTCAAAATCAAATTTCTTTAATCGGCCACGGCGCTCGATTTGCATGCGAGAGACTTTCATTTATTATACGAACTTACCGTGGAGTGCCGTATAAGGAGCGCCGGTTGGCTCGCCTCCTGTACTGTCAGCGAGAAGGCTATTGTCAACGACAGATGGACATCCAATGGGCAACACGTGTTGCATACAGCGACGCATAAAATGTATACCTCTCGTGCTGCCCGCACGAGAAAGAAGACTCCGCGATGTACCGTGGCCCTTTTGTCTTAACGAGAAGAACCGGGCGGAGTGCGTCACTGAAGAATGCGTGTACAACATCTGCACTTCTTTTGACGTCTCCAACAAGACGTTCGAAACGGATATCTGCCGGAAGGCTCGAGCACGAGTCTCGTTTTCTTTCAACTCATTCTGGTCTCGCACGAAACGCATCCAAAAGATGCACCGCGAAATTTAAAGCATAAACTTTTGTCCCTAGTCCCTCTCCCGAGTTTTTTTAGAATAGCAAATGGCTTTCGTGACGTTTAACTCGCTCGACCTAAATAGACCAAAATAGATTTCTTTTCTTCGAAGGATATTTTTCTCGCGCACGAATATAAAAGAAATATGAGACTTCAATATATGCCACAAGCGCGGTTTTCACAACGCACAAAAGGCGATATGCTAAAATTTCAAATCCACTCTCTTAGACGAAAACAGTTCGCCTCTAAGCTTGTTTCCAGCAAAAAGGCGATGCTGTCTCATACCGCGGTCACCGCTATTTTCATTCAAAATACGTCTCTTTGAGAAACCTCTAAACCGACGCTCTCCATACGCCGTGACTGATATCGTAACATTGTTTGCCTCTTTAACGACACGCAACCGTTCAAATCCAAGCCAACTCGAAAGAAGGGATTCTTCTCGAACGTGACTTGTCTCCCCGATACTCGTCGAGCCGGCGCATTTAAATTTGAGTGGACGCGCACTCGTGAGCAGCATATGCGCGGATCCCCGAAGTATCCGTTACATCCACGATCCACGATTCCTCGAACCTCCCTCGGTCGGTTCCCCGAAGAAGCCGAGAGCGGGTACACCCTGCGAGAGGATCGGTCGGGCGCGGCATCGCTATCAGTCCTCTCTCCCGGGGACAGTGTTAAGTTACAGACATTACCGAGACCCACGAGATAAACGTTCCCTCATGGGACGAATGCTCGCCCAGAAGACACGATAACAGTCTATCTTTACGGTCTCGGGATTTTTCGTGACCCACGGATTTTGGCTCCACCTGCCCTTACTGCCGTCACGGCCGATCCCGCGACCGGGAGAACGGTACTAAGTGCCGCGATTATCCGCGCACTCTTTATTCCCCGGTCCTATCTGCCTGTCTCGGGCCCGGGATCACTTAGACGGGACCCGGCGGAGTGAGACCCATCTCGGCGTCGCGCTCGTTAAATTCGGGCCCGATAATCGTATCGGTCCGGTGTGTACAAGATACCCCGCGCGCCTGATGCAATACGCCCGTTTTACAAATCGTCCGCTACAGCTCGCGGATGTGTAGTCAATTTATTAGCCGGTACCTCGATGTAAATTATAGCGGTTAGCCGGGATTTTAATTGGGGGCAGGTGAGGGAGGAAAGACCACGCGTGTTGACACTATGCAAAATGTGCGAAATGCGAAAAATAATGACAATGGTGTCTGTTCGTTCTGGTAGTTAACACGGTTCACGGCGGTGTCTCAGCGAGAAACAGTGTCGCTCCTTTTTGTCCTAATACATCACACATCCAACATCCCTGCAACGTACATTGCAAAATAAAAATCTTGGCCTATTCAAACCTTTTTTTAGCAATATTTAAAAATGTGTGCATTAATATGCATATTGAACAATAAATACACAACTCTAATTAATATATGTAATTAATTATGTAATATATTTAATATATGTTTAATATATGTGTAATATATTAATTATTAATATATGTAATTAATTATGTAATATATTACATAATTTTATATACATATAATATATTTTAGTATGATAATATCATTAATAGATAACAATATAAATATGTGCAAAATAAATTGGCAAAACAAGAATAAAACGATGATTTTGCAATCTAGAAAATCGCTTATTGGATCTTTCTCGTTTCAATAGGAATCCGCATGATTATCGATCGATTATAGACAATAAATAGTCGATCTGTCAGGCAAAAATATCCGTCTTAAATAGTTAGCTTCATGACTTTAAAATCAGTGTATACAAGACATTTAACTTGCGTCAACTGCACCGGCAGGCGCTTCGGGTTCATTTGAATATTTTATTGTTAGCGCTTTTCAATAACGCTGTTCGCTGATAGGATGTACCGGGATTTTACGGCTGGATGAGAGAGAATGCAGGCATAACCAGTCTGATTTAAGAAGGCACTTTCTTCGGAGAAAAGACATAAACCAACTCCAATTTACTGATGGGTCATTCGGCATAAGGATCTTTTATTGGGTGCGAATAGACATCATAAACGAAGTGCAAAAGCGACATATCGAGTGCGAATAATCATAATTCCATACCAAATGCGTTGTTATGCCGAAACATCTTCTATCTTCGTTTCAATTTTGTTTATTCCAAAATATGTGAACAGAAACATAAAGTTTTCTTCTGACGCTATATACTTACACCGAAAAAAAAATTCTTGATAAACTTGTGAGATGCATTTAGTATACTTTCTTTTGAAGTATTTGATTATTATTACCGATTATAATAATAATAATAAAACATTTTGTAATAATTATAAACATTTGTAATAATTATAAAAGAGCAAATTTTGTTTAGTTGAGCCAACTAAATTATGTAATACTTATTATACGTTTAGTTGAAACTATTTCACCAAGGTGCTTGGTAACATTAACCAAGTCTGGATTTTTATAACCAAGCCTTTCTTTCAGTGCAGTTCTGTAATAACTATTATAATTAAAAATTTTTATAATGATTATATGACGCAACACATTATTTGACTAACAATTTAGAATAACAAATTTGACTAAAAATATATCGAGTAAGGTAAAGTTAAATCATTGGATGTTGAAGTGTAAGTGTGTAAGAAACATTCTGCAAATTTCATATCCTCCGTCGTAAGCTAACTTCGTCATTCATTTCGCGACAGATAGATTGGCGACTTCCACGACAATTCTTATGGAAAAGCAATTTAATCTCTCTTAGCGATTTTCTGCTAGATGCACAAAGCGATCGAACTGCTCTTCATCAATCAAGCCATTCGTATCCACTTAGTCCACTTATTTCCTCGTTGCTACTTTACTTACTTCCTGCTAGCAACATTATAATGAACGGTAGGTACTGACGACTCTTGAGAGGAAGGTCAGTTTTCTTCGTGCATCTTGACCAGTCACTTGACACCCGGAAAGATCGCGCATCCTGTTGGTCGAAACAGGACCTCCTCTAGTAATTCACAAAGTTTTGAAATGAAATAGACTGTAGACTATAAAGCTTGGTAAAAGTTTCTATAAGGTATATTTACAAAAAATCTATCATCTTGATTTTATTATTGCTAAATATACAGATAACAAGCTACTAAGGATACAGTCGCTCTTTATAAGAATCGCCTCACGATGTTGGTGACAAATCACAGATGAGTCTTGTGGAGTGCGTCAAGTCGATAATGGCTTCGCAGCCCTCGAGTGCCCGGAAACTTTCAAGCACCGCCGGTAACGACTTAAAAAATTCTTGAAGCGCTTCCACTTAAGATAATTCCGCAAGTTTTTTTTCTATCGTGACTTCCTTCACCCAAAGAACCGGAAAGGAAGACCGACGGTATCTGCGAAATGTCTCGCTCGAGTATTCCATTGTTCCACACTCCTTGAGACTTATGCTTCGACACATTTGGAATACAAACTTACCCTCGAGAGTTGTGAATACACGCGTGACGAAGAAGCGGGGTAAAAAGGGACATACAAATATCGATCCCGAAGAAGGAGCGAGATTCCGCCCACGTAGAGGAACTTCCTGTTTTTCTCTCATGGCGGATATTTATCTATTTCTCGAAACCCTTCCCTAAACCAACACCTAACGTACGAAAAGGGGCGCCTTCGGCGACGCTCTATCTCTCCCTGCGCATCTACTCCCTTAACTCGTAACACACGCTTTCCGTCCTGATCGCTCTCGAGTTATGCCACTCTTCTGTTTTACCTGCGTGTACCGTTTCGTGATGGAAGAATTTCACCTACCTTATCTCACGACATCCTCTCTTCCGAGGGAGGCCTCGCTTCATCACGGACACCTTCGCCAGGAATTATCGGCTCTTCGACCCGAGGCGAATGATGGGATCTCAGTTAAGCAGCGTCCTCAATTTTACATTAAATCTCTTCTTTAAAATATCTTTATGCGTAAAATTAAACAATGCTAAAATTCTCACACTATCACAACTATAAAAACTATAAATTATTATAATTATGTTAATAATAAATTATATTGCTAATATTAATCTCCATTTAAAAGATAAAATCTCTTTGTTTCTTTTAATACAAATTGCCTCTTTTACCACAGCAATGGCCAAGAATAAGAGAAAGAGAAGCGGAAAGTGCCACGCGCGATCTTTTCAGTGTGAACCTTAGTGCCACGATTATTCAGTCACCCACGCGGAAACAGCGCTGTCTTCTCCTATATATTTTCTATTTTAGCATTAGAAAAATACTTTCCTCCTTTTCCTCAATAAATGTCCGATAAAGTTACAAATATAAATATAATGTATCCACATTTATACTGGATTATTATAAAAAAATTCGCGTCCCATGTACTCTATGTACTAAAATACTTTGATATTAATTGGTCAGTTACATCTTTTTTATGTAAAAATTTATCAATTTATCAAGGTTTACTGCAATTGTGGTAAATCGCGAAATTCTTCTCAATGCACTGGCACGCTTCGAAGCAATCATTCAGCGACCCGTGCATACCTCTCTCTGACACCGTTTTCTCTTCCGTCTCTGCTATTTTCGTACATAGACGGATATCGGATCGGAGGCGAGGAGATCCTCGTGAGATCCATGTCCGTGTCCCGACAAGGTGGACCAACGCAGATAGGCCCTAAGCTCGAGATACATCCCCGGTCAGGGGAGGCCCCGCGAGGTAGAAGAGAAAGGGAGAAAGAGAGACACCCACGCAGGTGGGACCACACACGACGGTCCCGTCATTTGTTGGACACTGCATGGGCATGTCGTGTTCCACGGACACGAGGTACACAGCATTGTACACTTCTTGGCGCTGTCCCGCGGCGTGTCGTATCGCCAGCGGGCCGTGCAACTTTATGGCCGAAGCCGATTGCGTGCGACTCGAATAGACGCAAAGGGGGAGGCAGGGGGATGGGGCGCGAAGAAGGAAGTGGGCTCTGGCACCTGAGCGCGCGAGACGAATGCGACCGTAAGAGGATTATAATTTAATTTATTATGTTAATATGCCGGGCCGCGAAAGGGGCGCGTGTGAAGACGGAAATTTCGCAGATACCTTTTATTGTGGTATCTCAACGGGATAAAGTTCAATTATTCTGGCTATGTAGGTCTTGGTCTCGAATTTGCGGTAATACTCCACGCGACGTTAACATTGTCTGAGTGAGATATATAAAATGTAAAGCTGAAGTCTCTCCGGTAATAACGAATTCTCGTAGAGAACAAGAGGAAGAGAAGCCACGTTCTATGCCAAAAAATAATCTTTGTTGCAAAGAAAGGTCGTAAATGCTAGAGCTTCTCGTTCTCTTGAGGGAATAAATTTTGTAAAGAAATACACACTGGCATACATATGTAGATAGCAGAAAGGGAAGACGTTGCGAAGGAGAATGCGAGATAGATGCGTACCGGTAACCAGCAACCCGACAGTCGAGCACTGACTTGACCTCGGGGATACATTATTGATGGTGGCGCACGCCAAGAATGGTGACTAGATGGTAATTTTTGACGGGACGAAAAAGGGCGACGGTATTCCATACGCTTGGTTCCCGTAGGATTAACGTCGCCGACGTCGTGACGCGGTAGGAATCTCGGATTAGCTCGCGGTGCCGGAGCTGTACCGCACTAGATCGATGATCCATAACAATTTCGATAGCCCGATGATGAGCATCTTCAGGAAACGCTGTAAGAATGCAGTTTTAATATCGAGCGTTCGGTTTCTTTGCGACAAAAAGCAAAACAATTTAGGTTGAAAGATAAAGTTAAAATAATATAACTTTTAATTCTTCCCAGCGTAAAAATTTTCAAGATTTATGAGCAACCTTTAGAAGAACCAGCTTCTGAACAACGCATCAGACAAAATTCCTCGTCGAAACGGTGGATTACATCCAAAAATTCGAATGATCGATTGCTCGCTTTGTCTTGGAATGCTGTATAACATGACTAACGCGAGATTCCTTTCTTGAAAAAAATGCCATGCGTGCGTAAAGCCACGGGTACCCTCGAAGAGTCGGGTAGTTCGATCAAAGTCGAAGCAAGACCGGGAGCAATCCTTCGGCGGCGCACGAGAGATATCCATCTACAATGATGCTAAGGACCGAAGGACCAGGCATTTGTAATCCTGCGAGTGAGGCCGAGGGTCGTGGAAGGGACGGCCGTGCAACCCAATTTATATATTGCGTCCCGGAGACGTCGCCGATTAATCCTGAAGAAGTCGCGGGACCACCCAAGTGAAACTAACACCCTTTCTCGCCCTGTTGCCTGACACCGGTCGCGCGTCGTAAACGTCGTTTCGTCCTACTTTAACACTGCAGCTTAACTAAACGCAGTAGACGCAGCTGCCCCTTCTTTTCTCCATTCTGGATCGACTCTAATCCATCGTCCGGGAAAGATGTCATAAAGCGATGAAAGTCGGACGACACGTTGCCTCGCAAAAAGTTTGACAGAAAAATCGAGTGGCCGATTCCGGTCTTGACATTACTTCAGTTGCAAAAAGAGAGAAATAAGACGATAAAAATATATAAGATAACGCTAAATATACGCAACAATTCTCAAACGTAAATTAATATAAATTTCAGGCAACGACTATAACGAATTAATTGGCCAGGAGTAAAGCGAAAAGACTGCAATCGGCATAACTTACCTCCGAGTTACATTACACGCACGACGTTTCGTTATTTTTTTGCGGTACTTTACACCTACAGTCGGACGTCATTATGATAATATTTCGCGGGGCCCACATCTTTTTTCTCATTACGCGAGCGCACATAGGGGGGCGGACGAAAAGGTAAAAGCTGGGAGGGAGGACGAGAGTCCCGTCCGCTAATTTGAATATTGAGTTGCGGGGGTGTCGGTAACGGGCAGCTGCACAACTCGCATAAAACATAAAACGTCTCTAGAACCATTCGCTCCTCCAGACGCAGGAACGTGGGTGCGCTCGAGCCAAGCCAAATACCTACTCCTTTAAGTACCGAAAGATCTCCTGCGAATAATGCCCCAAAGACAAAACGTGCCCCCTGAACAAATTCTTTGAACTCGGATGAAACTCGTTTGCTCTTCGCTGACTGATGGTCGATCGCACGAGTTTATACGTCAACGGGAGAATTAAAAAAACTTTCTGTGGTTTCAATATCATTCGTCACACAAATCATGACAATTTATAAACAACTATATGTTCTAAGTTCTTCTTTCAGCAAAGCTATCTTCTGACGTATATACGTGACGTATACGCTTTGAAGAAGACAAGGAAGATCGAGCGTTTCATCAGGACTTCATCGAATTTATCGATCACTGAAATTGTTATTCATCTTTATAAGACGTACTTAATTGATTCTAAGAAGCTTCTCGTTGTTAATACTTCTCATCAAACCTGTTCGTGTATCACAATCTGTATAAATATCGCGAAACTACAGGAAAGAATGGTTTTGCTGAAATATTAAAAAATTTGGCCAGATACAGATCTGAAAAATAATTTTGTTGGATCATCAAAATAATTATGTAGGACACTCCAACATAATAATAATGCTGCAAAAAGTTTTGATATTCTAGCAACTATTTTAGGCGTCCTACATAATTATTTTGATGATCCAACAAAATTATTTTTCAGATCTGTATCTGGCCAAATTTTTTAATATTTCAGCAAAACCGTTCTTTCCGTGTACGAACTATGCATATAAGTATAAATGTGTCTTACGTAGATATACGAGAAACCTCTGTACCACGAAATCAAAGTTCGCTTCAGCTAGCGATTTTTCAAATCCTCTCCTGCCATTTCAGCATCATGCTTGTATAGTCAATCGCTTGAGAGCATAAATCGTTCGCATGCATTTTACCTATGGCATCGCTCGTGAAGATTTATTTTTATCTTACAAGGCCGCTTATGTGCATAAAAAAAGTACTTAGAACCTTTAGCAAATTTAGCTCGCATGCATATAAATATTTCCATAACAGGTCAACAAAGTAGACGGCGCGCAGGGTTATAAATTCTGTTTGATGTCACAAATCAATAAAAATTGAATTGAAATTTCTAGACAAAATTTTTTTGCTGCAAATAATCGGACCTTGATTCGCGCGATCAACATGCTCCGTTTTTGCTTCTTTCCTTGCGATCCTCAGTTAGAAGTTCGCGAATATTATTTCCAATCTTATCCACGGGCGTCCTAAGCGATGATACGGCTTTGTCGTGAAAGGATTCCCGCAAAAAGCCCAATCATTCAGCCAAGAACGTAATGAATGGCCAGCATTTACATACGAAGATGGCGAGTATCTTATTACAAGGGAACCGAGGGGGTGGGTTACGTTTCGTTCGGTTAAGCCCGACTGAACAATGCTCCACCGAGGTGGCCGCGGAGGTAATACCCGGACGACGCGTTGCTGAAGACATGATTAACATTCGTTAATAAGATGGATGCGCGTGACGGGCATTGTTGACCCGTTGACATTGGGTGTGATTTAGGTACCTGGCTCGTACTCGAGGCTGCCGGATCTACTACTAGCGCGAGGAGGAAGAGGAGGAATCGCTCGCCATTGTTCGTTGCGTTTTTTCATTGCCTCGTTAGAGAATGCGCCAGGTCCCCAGGAAACAATTGAGTAACGCTCTCGTAGGTGTGCGTTTTTGTTAAAGATTATTTTGATTCCCTGCCAATTTTTGTCCTCGAAGTAAATTTACACGTCATTTAACGCCTCGCAAAATAAAGTGTACACATACAGTGAAATGTCCATATTCGCGACAGGTTTTTGCATATTTTTAGCGATTACTTTGTAACTAAATTTTTTAGGAAAATTCGGTGCCGATTCTAGAATCAATAATTCAAGACCTACAGTTTGGCACCAAAATAATTTTTCAGCGATAAGTATAGCTGGATTGAGAGCACGTAGAATACGTCAAGGTGGAGGTCTCGAATATGACCTAATTCGGGACAGCATTGCCCTAAATAGGGATAACATGTTCTCCCTGCGTTTTTTATGTGGAAGTGGAATGGTGTTCGGGAGATACTGAGCTATCATATATTAAAAAAGCAATACACTCCGACAAACGGCACCTCCATACGAGAAACCTTTTTACAGCGTTTCTGAAATTAGCTGTATTTGGGTGATACAAACTTTTCACTTTCTGTCGCAACCACGGGCGTTTGGATAAAAAATTGTACGTTTTTAATTTTTTTAACGGAAAACGGGGTTATGCAGAAATGGAGAACGCGTAATGCAGAAATTAGAATTAATTTACATCAAACGGTCGCAAAATTTTACGCGTTAGAACAGAATTGTCCCGAATTAGGATGCCTGTCCCTATTTAGGCACAACGACTTTAGTGGAATACAGTATATGTAAGAGTAACGCGCTTCGTCAGATCTCTCTTTTTATCGGAGTCTTCGCACGGAAAATGAACGAACCATCTTGAAATCATACGCCGTTCACATTATTTCTGCACTGGCGGTATCCCATTAGTAGTAGAGCAGATGGGCAATCTTCGGACTACTCCGCGCACATTATATTCACCTTCAGCGCGGGTCGATCGCTTGTGATGCAATTTTCTCCCGTGCGTACGTAACGAGAGTCCATACGTAAAACGGAGTAACGCGAGAGAAGGCAGGAAGGACACGTACGAGGCGCAAGCGGTGTCCTTTGCGCAGATAGATGGTTTCGCATAATTATCGTCAAGGAAAAATCATTGTGCGCCATATGCCGCGCGTGGAGGGTAAACAGCAACGCGGATAGGCAAGTATGCGTTCACGTCGGCTTCGAGGTACATTAAACCCTTGCCTTACGCTATCACACGGCAACAGCTGCTATGCGAAGCTCGCTATCACCGCATCTTGACGCTTCCTCGGACCCTACGAGACTGCAGGAAGGCTGCATCCTCCTCTGTGGAAAATACACGCAGCGCGTTCACACGATCGTATTAAAGACCGGCAACGAGAATATAGCGAAAAAAATTTTTATCTTTCAATCACAATTAGATTTTTCAAAACTTCACGAAGCATCGGGCGATACTTCGTGTTAAAGTAAAAGATTCTGAACGTAAGTTTCCAAGCACTCTATATACAAGCAAAAATTCTTGTAGTGCCTTGAGTCAGCGAACACGCCGCTTCAATGAAGAGCTCAACCAACGATGATTTCTAAATCTTTCACACGCGACCACCGCTGGTGGGACGTGTACCAGACTTAACTAATATGAATGGCTCGTCCGATGTGAATACACCCGCATGAGAGGGGCTATTATGGAAACCCATGTGAACACACAACGCCCCCATAACGCGACCCACGAAAGATCGCACCTGGCAGAGATCGAAGTTCACTCGCGATATACCCGATACATCGTTAATGTTATATATTTGTACTTGCTTCACTTATAAACATGTGTTTCTTGCAAGATCCAGATTAAATGAAGCGATAAGTTCTTAACCCTAAATAATAAAATACACATTTCCTACTTCACCATATCATTTAACATTATTTTCTAATCTCCATTGCAAATAATTTAATTAAATATACGATTAGACGTACATATTTTTATTCCCGATTTGCCTCGTCAGATCGTTAGAACCTATATCAATCGCCGATATCCATTCTGACGGAAAAAAATGTCCCATGACCATGTAACGAAGCGTGTGTCATCGATACGTATCGGAGCGAATTTTATTTGTTACTCTTGAGAGTTGTTTTAACGAAAAGTGTCCTAGAGGTATCATGGTATCGAGTTTGCCCGCGCGTTCAAGTGAAAATCAATGGAAACGTAAAAATCAATGAGAACACAGCGAGCGATGTTGTCCGCGCGTTCCACCCTCACGCTCTCAATAAATTTCCCCCTCGAGTTCGTGCAATCCTCGCGCATCAATAGCTCTCTTCGTACCTCCGATCTCGAACATAGCACATAACGTGGTGATTGAGAAAGATTCAACAAAAAGTGGACCGCGCATTGGCGCCTGCGGCGCCGTTCTTCGACTCGCGCCGAAGTATTGTAAGAAATAAGATTTACGAGGCAGATATACCGCGGTTTCTATCAAGGTTGTTGAATGACTCCGATGTAGAGACCCTAGAAGACAGAGTCTGGACAATCTTTGGTTTTGAAGCAAAATGGCGTCTGAAGTTACCGATCCTACGCAGTATCCTACGCAGAACGATCTATAAGTGATAAATAGCAAACAATTGATATAAAATTGATATCCAATATAATTTTTGATTTATCAAAATTATAAACAGGTAAGCCTATACATTATGATTTAAAGGTATTGAGTTAAAAATAAATAAAAGATATAGACATTGAAAAGTGACATTCTAACCTTTTCATCAATCATTACATCTAATAATAATTTCATTTTTTCGCAGAAAACATAACTGGTTGTTTGCGTGCTTGGATGCATTTATTACATTTAGAATTAAAATAGAGTGCCAAAAAGGGCGTTTAAAAACACTAGTATATGTATAATAGTTTGACGATGGCAAGACATTTTATTGTTAAATAAAAGTATTGTCAAATAAAAGTGTTATTTTATTACTTTATTAACATACACTTTATTATTTTACTAACATGAATTTTACTCTCATAATTGGCATTTATTTCTCAAATACAAATCTTACCGCGTTCACGGTACTCGAAGATGGGGATATAATAGTATTGATGATTGGTTCCGCCATTTTGCTTCAAAGCAAATGAAAACTTAGACAAGACTGTCCAGACTCTGTCTTCTAGGGTCTCTACTCCGATGCAATATCTAACGTTATCACGTCAAAAACTTTCCATCAAATTCCAAGCCGCCTTTCCGTTAAATTCCGAGCCGTCTTCTTCTATTTTAATATAGTTTACCTTCTTCCATTAAATCCTCCTCATGCTTATATCTTCTTTTCGTGCAGCAGCGTCCAGAGACTGACTTCATTACGGCCAATGTGTGATGAATTTGCTGGCGCTTAATTATTGTCTTGTCCTGTTGGTCTACTTCGATGTTCTTGTGTTATATGCTGATGTGTAAATCTCTTATCATATTGTTTTTTTCTGGTGTTTTTTATTTTGATGGGTCTTGTAACACCTTGTTGATGCCTTACCCTTTGTGTATTTTGCATATTGCATTTAATGTTATTTTGTGGATATGCAATAAATTAAATTAAATATTAAATTAAATTAAAATCACGTACGATAGAAACAATCATGATATCGCAAGCAAAAAATCGCTAATGTGGATGACGCACAATATTCGTTTTTCTACTTCTAAATGCGCGTATATCAAAAGAATCAATAATGAAAAAAAGGGCATCACATCGAAGGATATATGTAGATAGAATTTCGTGTGAACGTGGTAAGGTTTTATTATGCTGACGTTTGCATCGGAAAACTATAATATATTTAAGTGCCACCGGCATTTGGTTTAGTTGGCGTTCCATGTTTCGTATCTTCGCGAAGGGAGCATTCCGATATTAAGATATAACCTACCTTTCATGGAAAACGCTTAAAGCAAAGGATGTTCCTTGCCAGGAATTTTATGATCGCGCCCGTAGTTGTTACCGACGATTACATCGGCGTTTTTTCTGAATCGGCAGTTTGGCTACATTTTGACGCTGATGAAATCTGTCGGCAAGAAGATCACTCGGAACCGATTGAGCAAAAGGGAGGCCGCGTAGTATGATGTCGATAAACTCCTGACAAATGCACTTAATCATCTGCGTCAAGGCTGGCGCCATTGCATGTATGCAAAGGACGGACACACCTTCTCTCGCCGCAATTACCGGTTGGCACGCGCATCGAGTCGGGAAGCTCGTGATTCCACTCTCACATTGTTAAGACGTTTAAGGAATTTAACCATAGAAGCTTAATAAATTGATCTTTTTAATTAACAAAAAAATAACATGTACTTTTAGATTATTCGGCAACAAGTCGCGTCAAAACTCGAAAGATCAACAAGGTTACGAATATTTTTATACAAGTGTGTTCATGCGATCGAGCTTTCTGTTTTCAAATCAACCGTTTGGTCGATTTTCTTTGACGGTTTATAAAATTATTAATATTTATTATTATATCAACCTTTTACCAAATTGTTTGTAAAATACTCTGTTATTAAAATAAAAAATTTGTTCTTATTTTCATTTCGCACTTTCCTTAAAAAAATTGTAAATGATACCTCTATTTTAGACGCGATTACATTGGTCTAATCCCTTAAGACCTTCGGTTCATCTTTTCAGGTTTACGCAAAAAAGAGGAGAATATATCTATGGTGTGTGGGCAAATGAGTATAAATCAGAATTTTGCGAAAATGAGTCAGTCATAATTACAGATATTTTTATGTAAACTCTATTTAATGGACTCTATTGAATCTACTTTACTGTATTTAATAGACTCTAATGAACTCTAGTATTATAGATCAAAAATAATTGCTGTAAAATTTTAAAAATGTCAATGCTAAAACTTAAAACATGATTTTCTCGAATTACTGAATTTTGACTTATACTTTGCCCACGCACTATAGATATAATGATGTAACATTGTTATCCTTAACTCTTTTATCATGAATCATGATACATTTTCTCAAGAAGCGAATAAATATATTATCACAGTAAATTATTATTTTTGATGACTAGTCGTTCGATCGTTACTGAATACATGACTTCTCATTTTGTCCATGCATCGCGATGCTTTGAACAATCCTCCAAACGCCTGCCGCGCCAGGATCGAGCGACCAGCGCGCAGCAGTACCGCGATTTTCGATCGGCTGCGCAGTTGCGTGAGCGCTGGAACACCGCCCCGACGCAATATTCTTGCGCACGAAAGCCATTAAACAGATTAGTCCAGTAGCCGGATTACACGCGACACTATGATGTCGGTGCCGCGGCCTTAATAGAGACGTGAAAGTACGTCTTCGCAACAGACGCTTCCATATGCAGCAGCACCGCGAAAAAAACCCCGATCCCCAATCTCGCCGGAATGGAAATTGATTGCGCGCTGGGTGGCATGAGAATTTTATGCGTGCGCGTCGCACACCGTCGGTAGTCGCGAGCGAAGCCGCAATTAGCGCATTAATTGACCGTAATTCAGCGTGTAATTATCGCGCGCGCTTTGAGCGCACGAGAAGACCGTCAGAGAATTTTCGGTCAAATTTTTGCGAGGACGATGAAGCAATTTTACGTTGCATTATGTAGCCGAAAACACTCGCCAAACGTGAACGAACTCTTTGATGTAAAAAATTAAATAAAGGACGAGTCGTAATCGTGATATTGTTATTATGAATATCATCTGTTTAACAATATCCAATTATATTACGCGACATAATAACTGTCAATCATCTCATAGGTTCTAAACGAGATAACAAGGAAATCCAGAAATCGCGAAATTCGAGGACTAAACGTAATGACAGGAGCCTTTAGTTGCTGGTCTGTCAACCCTTGTTAAGCTCGACAAACGAACGTAAAAGAAGCAAAAGCGACAGAAAGTTCGCGACGAGCGGCGGCGACAGCAGCAGCTTCCACCTGACAATGATGGGGTTCTTGCCTTTTTTGCGTTATTAAAAATAATGGTGACATATATTAGTTTTAACGAAGAGGAAGCCACCGGTTTTTGTTACCGTCTTTATGCGCTCAGTCATTTGTTTCCAACGAAATAAACGCTGCGCCGAAACAATGGATGCTCGCCTTTTACCAGTGGACGTGGGGAAAGAAAAAAGGAATCAGGACGCAGCAACGCGCGCGAGGAGGGAACGAAAGCAGAGGCGAGAGAGTGAGCGAGCGCGATCGGGAGGTGGTATTCGCCCTTTTCTTCATGGAGGCCAAATCGTCGTCGAGATTCCATGTCGTAATTTCAATTTCAAATTATCCAATTCCAAAGCGTCTACACCCATTCGGCGAATCCGGCTTTCCCGGTAAAAGGAGAGCGCGAACATGAACGATAATCCTACCCATACTTTATTCTGACATTGTTACAGGCTGCATGCGGCATTGTCTCTAGGATTCTACAAATTTGTTTCCGAGCTTTGAAAATATTTTTAGGACGATAAGTTGCAGTGCGTTAAAGCGATAAAGCGAAAGTAATTATCTCATCATTTCGTGCAAAAGAGTCTATTCAGAGCGTATCATTACACGCATCACGCGTAACGCAAAATCATCGTATATTAATCTCGTACTTGCTCTCTGTTCATTGCGAAACTGTTGCGCATAATTTTATTTTAAGGATCTTTCATTTAGTTACATACTATCACGCATAACGGGTATATAATTCACAAACGAATTTTTCATGACGCTTCGATACTGCCTTTAGCACTCCATCGGAGATTCCCTAGCGGAGAACTCTGTTGCATGCCGTAGAAAGTCAAGAGTCAGCAATTTAAATTACTTCACGTAGTAGCGCGAGTTCGAATAAAAAATTTAATTATCGGTTAACGCCGGTGGCGTGATTATCGTACTAAGATACAAAAACTACAAGCTTAATGAAAATATTTCTTGTAATATCTGCTTGTTACTCCTTCACACATACGTTTCTCCAAGTCTCTAAGGCGTGTTTTCTAACTGTGGCGGCAATACTGGAAATCGTGGCGTAGAGAATGGCAAGAACAATCAATGCTGGTCCAGCTTTCTATTTTCTACTGTACGGAAAGGGTTGAAATCGTAGTCACAATGTCGTACAACTTCCTGCAATATTTATTATCGGGTTGCCTGGGGATTGCTGTCGTACACTCGAAGGGGTTAAAGTGATGACGAGTAGTTTATGGTTTTATGGTCGATTTTCCGGTATGATTCTAGAGGATCACCACTGTGACGTATTGTTCACGAAAAATCGTTTAAAATTTTCCATACCATAGCGACGGTCCATTCATATAAAAATTGTAAATTTATAACGCAAGAACAAGATTTATTATTATGCGGGACTTTTTCAACACGGGAAAAAAACTACCGTATTCATAGTCCGGTCTGAATTCCCAGACTTTTTTGATAACATGCATCATGATGGATTAGATTTACAAATCTCAAAATGTACAACTAGTGAACATAAGTATGCTTCCTACGCTTTAACTTTTCTAAGGAATTCTTACAGCTTTTAAGCGCTTCTTAAAATGACAAGATGATTGCGTGTTTGAAGATAATCTGCGGAATTTAATCGCGGAGGAATTCGTAGTTATCCTTTTGTCAACTTGTCCCTTTCTTCTATCGATTACAAACTGAGCACAGATATCTATCGTTCTCCTTTCACGCTTTTCTATTATCAATCCTTCGCGTTAATCCTACATAAGATAAAGTTGCCGTAAAAAACATGCTCGCGCTTATTATTTTTGTAAAGTATCCACTGCGGCGTCAATTTCCTTTCGAATGTCGCTAAGTCTCCTTGAGTTAAATTAACGAGGTAATTCTATGCATTCGCCGAGATATAAATCGCAATTTAATCTGTGCTTAAAACTTGATTAATAACGATCGTATCGCAGGTCAACACTGCTGGATAAATAACGTTTTCCAACGATAACCTTATGGACAGTCACAGTACGACATGGGGACTCTCTATAAAAGGTCACATGCCATTAATTATATGCCACTTTGCTGATTTGCAAACGACACGAACCTCTGTCTCACTATCCCTTTCCCTCTCCTTCTGATACGCGGTAATCGCTGAATTATTTTAACGTCCCTCGGTCGTTTCCTAAATCACGCAAACAAGGAATTTCACGATCTTCGAGATCCGCCGAGCGAGAGTCACGATATTTATTCACGACGAGAACGTTTACGGAAAACCTTGGCGACGCGAGGATTTACTACGAAGTTCCTGGAAAAGGTCATAAAGAAATCTGTCTTACATGCGCTTCGTAATCCTGGCCCTAAATGTTCACGTAAAAGTGTTCCGATACCACCGAGCGAGCGATCCAATCCCAAGATAAATTTTTCCATTTGCTTGATGCGATTTAATAACGAAAATCCGTTTTGTGTCAAATGCGAAACCAAGCGGAATGATATTTACCGATGAGACGGCGAGAAGAATACGATATTTCTTCCGCGACAGCGGTTTTTCACGAGCGCTGCTACGAGATCCGCGAAATCACCGTCATAAATTTTCACGCCGCGGTTTCCGGTGCGCGCAACGAAATTTATTAATGCAAATCAGACGCTCGTATAACGCCTGAATGAGAATGATTTTGATTGACGATCCGCGAGAGCGATTTGTCAGCTTTTCACCGACGCGCCGTCATCATCCGACTACCGCTATCAGATTACCGCGCTAAATTTTCACGTACTAACGAGTGGTCCGCGCGATTTCCATACGCCTCTGCCTCCATAAAATTTATTAACGCCAATAAAACGCGCGTGCCCAGCTTGTAGAGCGATGCGGAAAAATTCTTTTATCGATGGACGAACTTATACGTTGATTTAATCTCGCTGTTCACGCTCGAATGCCTTTCGACGGGAGGCACTTCGATCGAAAGTAACTTCGCATTGGCTCTTACAGTCACTGAATTATCCTCATAGTATATATGCGCTCGTATAAAAAGAGTTATATAGACGTGTGTGTACATACACTCGCTCGTAACGTAAAACGCAATACATGATATATGCAGGCGCCACGAAGGAATTGCATTTTAGTCGCTCGACTGTCCGCGAAATATAGTGCCATATATCTGTTTTATTTCTTCTCGATAATAGGGTCACGAGGATTATTCGCGATATCAAATTTGAGATAATCGTGTTGGGAGAAATTGTGCAACAGATACTTGTATCATAAACAGAATCAAAAAGTCAGCACACAAATTTCGATTGACTTTAGATAAAACTTCAGATTATGCAGCATAATTATTGTGTTGGATTATATACTCGTTATTAATGTTTTTTCATTTAATCCGTAAATGTGGAATGTTACACGGAAAAAACGATAAGGTTGCCACAACCACAATAATAGTAACATTTGGTACAGCCACGTCCTGTGGTTGTCACATTCACATTGATGTGAAGGCAACTATATGCATTTGGTACAGCAAACATAGTGAATGTTGAGACAAACATATATAGATGCACTACACAAAACAATGTGAATGTGACAACCACAGGACGTGGCTGTACCAAATGTTACTATTATTGTGGTTGTGGCAACCTTATTGTTTTTTCCGTGTAGAATTCATTTTTCAAACGACAACATAAACGAGTATCTTATTGCAAACGCAACAAAATTTATGTGACTCTTATTATTATATGATTAGCCATAAAAGGAACCTTGAAGGAAGTACTACGGAAGCATGACAAAAGAAAAAACCAAAAAAAACCGTACGAAATATGCGGGATGATTTTCTCAAAAACAATTTTCCAAGACTATTTGGAAACCAGTTGCGATCTTCCAGAAGTTTTGTCTCATTATGGGCAGAAATATACGGTCATAAATGTTAAACGGTCCAAAAAAATTCCATAGTTTTACGTATTCGATGAAGAGAAAAAGAGAGAAAGAGAGAAAAAAAGATATCTCCTTTTTTTGGTTTCTAGGTCTCTAATTTTTTGTACTTGCCCATGTACAAAGATATACGATTGGCTCCAAATGTCACGAAAAACGTGGAAAGGCCAAGACAACCTTGTAGAAATGTTACGCTTCTTTTAACGGATCCACCCGCGAAATCAATTAAAATTGCATAAGAAATCAGATTTCGTCTAATTCACAACTCAACGTTGCGCCTGTGAACGATTTAGCGTTGCGAAACTGGTATACTAACACATAATTCATTTTCAAGCATTTAAAATTATTTGCCTCGAGAAGACGGATCTCTTCGGTATAAACTTCATTTTTCTCTTCCGCGAAACATATAGTGCTCCAAGATGTATTTACTATACGCCTATATGAACTTTCATATAATCTTTTACAGATAACATGTTTATGTATTATATTTCAATAAAAGGTAGCAGCTGAATAACGTGAAGAATTGTAAGATACGGCTATAGTTCCTTGAAAACGTGAAATTCTCACTGAAGTATATGAAAAGATTGTATATCCAGGAAGAAACCTTCGCCGACGCCAAACCACTGACTTCCGGCACAATGCTCGGACGAAATCACATGTGCACCGCGAGTCGGAGTACAAAGACATATTATGGCCAGACATTTCTCTTGCCTGCTGAAACCGTGAAAAATCACGAAACCCGGCCGAATCACGAGCGGATCGCATCTGCTAACGACCAGAGTGAATCCGTCGAGGGAAATCGCTTGAAAGGAATTTAAACCAACTCTCTTCGCGCTCTATCTCGAGGTGCTCCTGTTTACGTGGCGAAATCACCGTTTCCAAGCTGCGCGGAAATCGGCTGAATGCCGATTCGAAATCCGTGACGGTCCCGGGCATCTTCGTCGCCCTTTTAAACCGCACCGAGTCTAATCAGGTCGGTCGTCATCTGCCGTCTTCTACGTTTTCGTTACGATTCTCTGAGAGAATAAAAAAGGGGATTTGCGCGCATTGCGCTGCACCGTCGAAAAGTCTTTTTTTCGAAAACGCGAGTTGGAACTCGATGACAGAAGTCGAGAAAATAGTCAGCGACTTGTGTTCGTTCTATGACTGATTTACTTGAATTATATATTATAAAACAGCATACTTTCTCTATTATAATAAAGCATACTTTTATATACATACACGGAAAGAAAAAATTTATTAACTTGACTAAATCTTTCAACTAAATAAAATTTATTTAGTTCAAGTATTTATTTATTTAACTTAAACATTTATTTATTTAACTTAAACATATAATATATTTTCTGTTTAAGTTAAACAAATACATGTTTAAGTTAAATAAATAAATACTTGAACTAAATAAATTTTATTTAGTTGAAACATTTAGTCAAGTTAACAAATTTTTTTTTTCCGTGTACATATATGTTCCTTTTCCTGTTTTAGAAGATACACATAACACACGTACGCTATTACCAAGACTCAACACAAGCTTCTACCGAATATGTATAATTTTAAATAGCGTACGTATGTATCTTATAATTAAAATTATAATTAAAATTATACATATAAAGTCACGTTAACATATTTAAAGCAATGAAACGATGCATCGCATGAGTAAATGTCCATTCGCATTCGCATCGGTCCTTCTCTTTGAAAATTTTAATGAAATTCAACTTGGCGGTTATTTTTATGCATCGTGCAGCTGGTCCTTCTTAACGAAGGCACATTGTAAAACGCAGGACAGCACGTATCTTCGTGGGCGGAGGAGCCCGCAAAAGCCGCATCGGTCCCCGTGAAATCTTCAATTCGTCGCGGCGACGTACCTCTATGCAGTCCTCGGTCGCGCGACTGTCCCGACACAAGGATATGCCTTAAGTAGACCGACAAGTATTGACCCACCGATGGATATCTCGATACACACGATTGCCGTATGAAAATTATCGACCGCTAGTCGAAACTTGTGCCGTCACCTCGTCGGCGATTTGACTCGCTCGACCCGCAGCTCTTTGCCTGCACCGAGCGCACTTTTGTTGCAACCGTTTCTCAGATCAGAGTATTCAGCAGCACGGTAGCGGGCTTTCCTGCTGGTGAGTAACACACGTACGTGAAATTTTATGGTAATCGGAGCAAACGATACACGGAGCATACACGGAGAAAATTTTATATTAAAAATTACTATGTACGGCAGTAGCCGTGGACCATTGCTAGAATTATAAAAATTTTTTCTATGTTATTATATTAATAATTATTGAACTCTTTTGTGAAAACATAGTAAAAATTTTTATAATTCCAGCACGATCCGCATAGTAACTTTTAATATAAAATTTTCTCCGTGTACCTTCGCTCCAGAAAGTAACACACGTCAAGTTAAGTCGACCACTCGAAAAAATCTAAGATTTGGAACACATTCGTATTCTCATTGTGTATTTGAAGCTACTTTGACTTTATGGCATGAAGATAACATTCAATATCAACATTCAATATCATAAGATAATAATAAAAAAAATGCATTCAAATCAAAAGAGAGAAAACTGAACAAAAGAACAAACATTCGCAAATATACCACTTATATCACTCGTAATGTCTATGTAATTATGATGTGATTAATTTAAAGTGATTCCATTAAATTTCGCTGATAAACCGTAAAAACGAGCGTACGAAGGCACGTATTCGAGGGAATTAATAGATTTCACGAGAGCCCTCTTCTCTAGCTGTAGCTGTGAATTACCCGTTGCACGCCCCTCGATTTCATGCCGTCGTTCGAATGAATATTCTTGAGGCATCTCGGCACCACTATCCTCTCGAGAACTCTGTCACGGTGGTAAGTGTCTGGTCGTCCGACCTCGCCAGCAAGCCCCCATAATAAAACACCCCGTACGGGCACGCCGACATACGGACAATACGGCTATTGTACAACGTGCCGATGAAAAGCGGCGGCTTCAATTAACTTTTCGTGCACTTTGCAACGTGCGGATCCAAAATCGCTTCGACCGCTCCGACCGCTCCGCCCACCGAAACGTCGGAATTATTGCTGAAACGCCTTTCAAGTTGTGGGTGTGAAAATATCGTGGAAACGTTAGAGAATTTTTAGAAACCTTATACTCCTCTGAGAGCCCTTGATATGTTATCCTAATTTCAAACAGAAATAATATTTTTATATAAATTTTTTCGCACTAAGGGAAGTTCTAAAAAATGTATATTCTCATGAGAATATATCTTTATTGTACACTTTTAAGGAGAAAAGAAAGCCTGCATTTAAAACCTGTGAAACAGACATTCTTGCAAATTTGCGGCGTATCTTTGTTGTAATTTGGCCGCATTTTTCAGCCACAAAAGTAAGAATTAGCGGGGGGTGCAACTGCGGGCTGCAGCAGGCGTCAGCTATGAGCGTTCAGGTCCGCCGACAAAGATGCACACAAAAGGCAGTTGCTTGGGACCACTCCTTTCAGGGAAAACCTCTTTGAAGTCACCGCCTTTAACCGCCTTTCCGCCGACACGCACGTTTCTCGGCGGCGCGATCCCGTAACTTTTTGCGACTCTCTAACGCTACCCGCTTGTGGTGGAAACTATAGTCGCGCCGGTCCGCACGCACGATTGTTTTAACAAATATTTATTTTCGAAGGAGAGACAATCGAACCATGCTTTGAGGAAAAACTCGCTGGCGCCGCCGCTCCGTTGCTCCGGTGTTGATTTTGGCATGCATACGTCAAACCCAATGCGTTCGCTACCGTGAAATTCACTTAATTTGCATCCAAACGAGTGAAGCGGATGTTTGTTTTATGTAAACATACCTGAATAGTACGGTAAACCTTCGAATAAAGCGGGAACCGATCTGGATACTGAAACAGTTTCGTGCACGCACGCGATTATTTCAAAGGGAAATTCCCCTTCTTGTTGTCATTGAATACAGACGCGTTTACTCGCACATGTTTAATATAAATTTTTGATGTAGAGTAAATGAACGGAAGTGGACGACATTTCATGTGGCGCGAACGACAATTGTGAAATTATAATGAGAAAGTTGACACGCCGTTTCGAGGAGCGAACGAGTAATTGGCGCTTTTCTGTTGCCGATAAATAAGTTCGAGCGCCTATTAGGCGCTGCGTAAGAGGGTGAGGACGAAAGCTCGAAGTTATGATCATTGGACCTGGAAAGCCATCTGCTAACCTTAACACGTACCAGAAGCTGGCGGCGCGACGTAAGAACTCGTCTCACCGTTTCCACTTCGGATACATCTGGATCGCATAAAAGGAGCAAAGAGACCCGTGCCGAAAATCGCTGTAGGAAGACTTCTATCACCGAAAGGGTGCCGGCGTTAGTGATACTTATAGGAACCAGCAATCGCGTTTGTTTAGTCTACGCTTTTTACCGAATGAAAGCTCGTAGAACGTTTAGCGTTATTATAGTTCTTGTAAAATTTTCGAAATTATTCTTACAATTTAATTAAGGAAACCGTACAATAAAAAGCATTGCATATAACACTAGTAATAATAGCAGCAGGTGCACCAATTACCTTCCAACGATTTTCCGTTGTTGCTTCGAGTTCAGTCTAAGTCTGCCGGCGGAAGAAAAGAATAAAACATTTCGATCCACCTTTCGTGAGAAGTGCATATTCGTGATCACACAAAATTATGAACAAAGAAAAAAACCAAAAAACCCTTCGCGTGAGAAATCGCATTAATGGCAGAAACGAATTAAATAGAGCATGGCATATAAATGTAATGGAAAATGTATATTCCCAATATAAGTTATACATACATATTTCTCGACAGAATCAGTGTGAGGCAGACATATCTGCGCAAATTACTAATAATGCTACCTGCTTTCCTGGAGACATTAAACTCAACTGTTGTCCCGACAAAAAGATCACTCCTGGAGCAGATGTATTTTCCAGTCTTTCGTGATCGTAAATCACGATTTTAAGTATGCGTGCGTCACGTAAGAATACCGATCGGTAGACGCGAGATTGAGGAAAGTGCACGAGCGGTGCAAAATGCGTGCGTGCATCTCGAGGCAGCTCGCATGATCCGATAGCGAAACGCTCGTCGGAATGGATGATGATGGGTTTCCGCAGACTAGCGATATGCGGAAATTAAAATTAATCGGTGAGAAATAAAAAAACGCCGTTCAACGATCCGTTAATTAAGACTCCGTTCGGCAACCGGAGAAACATCGCGCAAGAAACTTGCGACGATATTCGACTGACCCGACGAGGAACCACTTAACGATTTTCCACGGAACACTTCGCGCGCGAATCCGTCCGATTTTTAATCGGAGACTCCGCGCGTTATCGCGAACGATGCGACTCATGATCGTTATTACGCGCTCGCGCATAATTTTTACGCGCAGGGAACACTTTGCGATTTTCCGTCGTCGCGTCGATTATTAATTGCATGCAAGTTTCTCGAAATAACGTAACGATGGTAAAGACGATAAATTTTAGCCGATCGTAATTACAAGACGGTGATTATGGGCTGGAGTAATTTGTGCGCGGATAGGGATCACTTTGCGATTTTCCATGGTCGATCGATACAATTTTGATCCACATCAGATCAGATTACCTATATTACACGATATTTTAATGAGATATATTAGGCACACGGGCAAACGGTGCCAGGTTCTCCTTCGGACCGAGCCCCCGAGAGTAGCTTCAAGTTATAATTAGAGAAGATAATATTCCGTTGCCCCAATTTTTGTATGGAGTTTGTGTAAGCATTCACGAAACAAATGATAGAAAACCAGATTACTATGAAATACTCACTTGAAATGACCTGAATTTTACTACATTTTGCACGGAAAGATCGGTTTTGCTGAAATATCTAAAAATTTAGCCAGATACAGATCTGAAAATAATTTTGTTGGACCATCAAAATAATTATGTGAGACGATCAAGCTAGTTGCTAGAATGTCAAAACTTTTTGCAGCAGTATTATACTTAAGGAGGTTGGCTACTCAACTAAAAATGATAAGAATTAGTTCAAATTTATGGAGGATATTCGTCTATAGGAATCTGCCATCCATGCAAAATTTAAAATCAATGCATGGTTGTCGAGTAATTAATTATTGAAGTTATACTCTTATACACGGGCGACATAGCAAAAATTGTATAACTTTTTTTTCGTTATTATTTTCCATCATTATAAATGAGAATAATGTAGAATCAAATGTAGAGACATGTGATGCAAATAAAAATGTGTGAAAATTGAACAAACTTGAATATAAAATTATTA
>NJRQ01000251.1:255142-265982 GCA_003063805.1 Aphaenogaster ashmeadi | reverse complement strand
CATAAATTTGAACTAATTCTTATCATTTTTATATTATCGTATATTTGTAATTTGTATAGTTAAATAAATAATTTATTTTCGCCCCAATAACGGCGTTGGCTCACATTGGCTTACTTCCATATTATCCTTGATTTTATATCCGAAAACCTTGTTATCATTAATTTTAGTTATCATTTTTAGTTAAATAGCCAACCTCCTTAAGTATCCTGCATAATTATTTTAATGCTCCAATAAAATTATTTTCAGATCTGTATCTGGCTAAATTTTTAAATACTTCAGCAAAATCGTTCTTTCCGTGTGATTCATCGAATATGTTTGTTGATAAGATTTTAAAATTTTCGATATATGTAGATATTGCATATTGATGTTCATACATATATTATTTCGTGACAATAGTTGTCCTGCATCAAATTTGAATAATCTAAAGATTACACGATATTTCCATGATTCGATACACACAGAAACACGTTTGATTCTCTCGGAAGAGCAATATGGTCGCAAAGAAGAGAAATGCATCCGCCTGATAATCAAGTATCAAATTTCGCGATTTACAGTATTTTAGGGCGACCAAGTGGTCGCCAATATTCGATAGCGCTATTTATTAGACGGTATTCGAGCGGGCGCGATCCCTTGGAAAGTTTGCCACGTATCCAATTTCGAGCATTTCCTCCCACACGGAAATGCACGTAAGATCCCACAGCGAAAAGGACCGGAGTGGGAGGATTTGCAACGCCGTCTCATTATATCCCTCTCGGTGACATCATTCCGGAGAATGTCGCGCTTTCCATGTTTCTTAACGATTCTTAACCGAAACTGACGAAATAAATGGTTAAAATTTTTCATATTCTTTATAACATGTTTTTTCTTTATAACAAAAAGAAATTCAAAAATTATAACTTCAATTTTACAACTGCTCTTATTGGTCCCTCTCCTACAGCACTCCATTGCCATTCCACGCATTAATTCCTTACCTCTCTTTCTGCTCTGTCATTTTCTTTCAATCACTCTGTTTATCATTCCAATCTCGCAATCACCAGCGCTTACTTTCATATTATCCTCTTTCTTATTAATACCTGTACGTGTGCAAGTCAGTGCTGTTCATTCTCGTTTGTCTACCTGCCGTTATTTCGATAAAAATCAGCGTCGCCGCGTGACGTAAAAATTGTTTCTGACAACGTTCCATTATATTTTTTGTCAGACTGTCTCTGAAATGACTCTATCACCTCTTAACGACTCTCGAACAAAGCCAAGAGAATCCTCCTGACACAAGCCTCAAACGAATTGAAATGGGAACACGAGAAGGGCGCGTGCCGGCATCCAGCAGCACGCTTCGTTCGCACAGAAAAAAACGCTCTAATAATAACTAAAAACTAGGCTGAAAGAACTTGAACGTGCGTCCGACATCACCACGTGGTTGGTGCAGATATTTTATTCTGAAAAACAGCATGACGTATACGGTAAGGCCATTCAAGGAAAAAAGATTTTGTGCAAAACTAATTGGCGAGATTTTTCACGACGAATCCATGGGGAGTACCATAACGTTATATACAAACACATTTCGCTAAAAAACGACTTCGTATTTTATGCGGATGACTATAGGAAAGCATCGTGAAAAAAGTCCTAAGACAACGGAACTATTTTGTTTAAGCTTTAGGACCGACTTGGAAGGGACTCTATGAAAATTGAGACTGGCAATCTGAAAAAAAAACACATCGCGGTATTCTTTGTAGTGTTCTGCAAAAATATTTCTAAAAACAGTCGTTTCTACTGCGACTAATTTAAGGCTTCATATTGAATTATATGCGTCTGTATGTATTTGTGTCATTATGGACTTATTGATAGCTTTAGGTCGATGTTAAAGGTCAAGTGTGACACCTGAATTTTATGTCATGTACGCCTGTAAGGAAGATAGAAAGTTAGAAATTGCCATTTTTTATCTATTTTCTCGTATTTGAATTTTTCTATACATATATAAAATTATATTTATATACACTATCGTTTATAAGTTCGGGAATGCTTGCGATTTTCTCACATCTTACAAAATATTAAGTATCAAAATACTAAGTGAAAAAAAATTCTAGAGAAGTTTTCAAAAGTGCATTTTAAAGAGAAATAGAGCTTTAAATCTATCTTTTAGTTTCGTCTCTACGATATTTTGTTCCTAAATTATATAAAATTAAAAACTGGTATTTTTTCAATATTTTTTTGTTACTTTGTAGCGCTGAAGCTTAATGAAACATCATCGGACAAAAATTAATAAAAGAGTATTTTAAAGTATGGCTTTCTAAGCTTTAAAATGTTTTTTTTCAAATGGTTCGATAATTTTTGACAATAATATCCAACTTCTTGTGTAAAAACTCATTTTTTTATCAAATGCTTTTTTTTAACTTCAAAACTACAGAGTTTACAGAAAAAAGGAGAAAGAGAAAAAATGTTTGTTGTAATGTGCTTGATTTGCAAAAATTTTTAAAAACTTTTTTTCGACAAACAATGATTTTTATTTAAAAGATATGTTTTGCCCATTTCTTATGTTTCATTTAAAAGACGAATATGTGTCAGTGAGACTCGATGGTAGAGCATAAATAAATAAAAAGCATTTTAAATGTTTTAAGCTTGAATAAATGGATTTTTTAAAATATTTTTTCTTATAAAAATTATTAACAGCCGAAAAAAAGTCTTAAAAAATTTTTTTTTTAATTTTTGCAAATCAAGCGCATTACATCAAACAGTTTTTTTCTCTTTTTCCTTTTTTCTGTAAACTTTTTAGTTTCGAAATTAAACGTTTATTACGTTTATTTAGGAAAAGGACAAAAATTCATTTTTCAAGCTTAAAACATCTTTAAAATGCTTTATTTATTTATGCCCTGTTGAATCCCATATTCCTCTTTGAAACAAACTGTAAAAAGTAGGCAAAATGTACTTTTACAAAAATTATTGATGGTCGAAAAAAAGTCTTTAAAAAATTTTGCAAAAATTTATACAAATCAAGAACATTATAACAAATATTTTTTTCTCGTTTTTCTTTTTTCCATAGACTCTTTAGTTTTGAAATTAAAAAATATTTAATAAATTTAATAAAAAATAAGTTTTTACACAAGAAGTTCGATATTATTGCGAAAAATCGTCGCACTAATTTAAAAAAGAAAGCATTTTAAAGCTTAGAAGAAAGCCTATTTTAAAATACTCTTTTGTTAATTTTTGTCCGATGATGTTTTATCAAATAACATTACTTTAAAGTAACAAAAAAAATATTTTTAAAAACAATATTTAATTTTATGTTTTTAATTTAATTTAATTTAAGAACAAAATGTCATAGAAACGAAACTAAGAAACAGATTTAAAATCCTATCTCTCTTCTTTAAAATGCATTTTTAAAAACTTCTGTAGGATTTCTTTTCACCGAAATACTTAACTTTTCGTGAGATACGAAAAAATCACAAGCGTTCAAACTTATGAATGGTAGTGTATATCTCAAATGTATTTAAAAACTCCAGAATAATAATACATATCCAGTAATTTTTTTGACAAAATTAATGAAAATATTTCGTCAAGAGAGAAAGAGTAGAAGAAAGAGAAATAGTTTTTGGAAATATCTCGTGTTATTACAATGTGAAAAAATTTTCTTCATACATAAAGAAAAAATTGTATACATTATAATCAAATATGTTCTATTTCTAAAATAGGATATTATTTCACAAAAATTTAATTTCGTCATTTCAATTATTTAATATCAATTAATATCATTTCAGTTATTTCAATTTAATTTTGTCTATCTATTACTTCTCAACTGATTTTAAAATAGAGTGTTTTAGCAAGAATTATCGAGTCAAATAATGCGAGATTTACGAGCAGACTGTTTAGACAAGAATTTTAGGTTATGCCATTCTTAAGTAAAACATTGCGAAAAACCAAACATTATTTAAAAATGTTATTTATGACGGGCATATAAGCCTTTATGTCGTAGTGTTGAAACTTTGGCGCATTTCAATAAGGCACAACTTTGCAAAGAAACTACGCTACAAGCATGACATCTCCATTTTTCACTGAATAGAGTAAATATTTTTAACCCTAGTTTATAAATGCGCTGTAAAGAAAGTCGAGCACAAGGCTAAAATATGTTCTAGTTACATAATAATAAAACAAAGCGGAAAAATCCAAGGCTAAAATCCTTCTTACGTTTGACGTCTTGCTAAGACATTTGTCGAGCTCTGAGTCAAAACAAATAAAATTTTCGTGCAAAAGGTATGCTCCAGTTAATTAAAAGCCAATTATTAATGCCTCGGTTTACGGTCATCCTCTATATGAAAATTGTAAACGAAAGTCGTATGCTGTTGGTATTGATGTTGTTACTGTACAAAAAACTTTTCTTCTTTACTATCTTAACTTTTATATATGTTTTGTATATATAAATACTATATCTCAGAGAGAAATCATGTAAAAAAAGTAATAAAGTATATTTTATATATTTAGAATAATTTCTTAATTTTTTGTCACATATTATCATTTCATTTTTTATTATAAGATTGTAAGTTAATTCTTTTTAATTTTGTCGAATTTAAGATTAATTCATATTTGTCGCGAAAGTGCACGGAAAAAAAATGGTGCACATAACCAGAAATATTTAGTTGTAAGCAACATAGCTGCATCATCCTAGTTATTTTTGTATGATAGTTATGTGTATGGTTGATACAACTTATATACTTTGGTGTATCAACTACATCGCTGTAGTTGCGCGTGATCTGGTTGTGGCAATCAGAACTCGGTTGGGGCTCATTTATCATAATAATAATAAGCTAATCTATCCATATAGTTGTGTCAATCGGGATGGTATACTGCAAAGCAGCGATGTCAGAAAATAAAAGCGACTCAAGAAACAATCTGATTGGAGCAACCAGGTATTGTTACTGCTGCAACACAAGTCACTCAACAATTGCTCTGTGGTTGCAGCAAACACATAATTAATTGTTCCATATTTAACTATTAAATTTTTAACTATTAAATTTTTGTTGGCACAAACAGATTTATGTGCGAGCCAACCATTCTTTTTTTTTCTGTGTGACTAAGTATCTAAAAAGAGACAAAACTTTTTCTTTTAAAAAAATTATTAAAAAATGTTTTCTTTAGATTTTGAATATTTTTATCACATTTATGTAAACGCTGTCTTTTATTACTTGCTCTACGTGCTCTAGGTGCTGTAGTTGAAAAAATTGGTTTTATCACGGTTCTTGTATTGTTAGAAAAAAACGGAAACTAAAATTTACAGCCTCTCAGGAATCTGCTCTCGTTTTCAGAGTATTCAAAAGATATAGAGCAAAAAAACAAGTTATTACAACAAACCGTTACGAGAGCGTTAGATTTATTTCTTTACATTGCTACAATTTAGATGAGACTTTTTTGTGAGACCAAGGCTGTGCCGCGTACCGCCTGTGACTACGTCACCGCGACAGTGTTACAGTTTAGACCAAACGCCGTTATCCATTATTATACGAACACTCGGGAAAATTTTTCTTTGTAAAAAAAGACACGAGTGAGATTTTTACGAGAAATTTGGCAATGGTTACTCTCTTCGCGAATTTACGGTCTTCTTTTTAAGGAACCATTCTTCTTTACAAAACACAATGTGACGAGAAAAGTAAATGAACTTTCTCTCGTTCAAGGTTCTGCGCGAAAAATCTATTTTAGTACGAAAAATAATGAACACCATGTACATACACTTTTTCCTCATTATTCTTTAGTGGAAAAAAACCTTAACGATTTTTGCCTATCCTCATATTTCCTCATCAAATAAAATCTAATAACTGCATCAACGAAATAAAAAAATAAAAATGTTCTCTCGTACAGACTCGGGTCCAATTAATCTGCGTCTACCGGTGCTTCCGACGGGCCCACACGGCGTTAAAAACACGCGGCGCGTCTCGATCAGCGGGCTTAATTCGATGTTAATTCTGCCACCGGGTTGATGAACGGACTTCGTGGGTCGCGTTATAATGCGCTCTTGAGCGGCGCACGTACGCTCATTGTGCCGTGTATCACGAGCGGAGGCGCGACCGCCTCCTTGGTGGTCCCGCGGCACGAATTTATCCGCGTCACGTTAAAGGGTGGTGGGCTCGGCGGGCCCCGCGAGGCGGCGGATCGGTGGAAGCCCGTCGCCCGTCGTACAAAACGGTGGTTTTACGATTAAAATGACGATACTTTTATGTTCGCGGCTAACTGAAATTTAATGCGCCGTCAAATCGTCTCTCTCAGTCTCTCCGGCTGCCGTCCTCTCCCCGGCGGTAAAGCTCCCTGTTGCCGGCCGACTGAAAGAGGGTTGACTCTCTCCTCATTCTTCTTCCTTTCGTGATGCACCAGTCGCCGACATGCTCGAAAGCGGGTAGCGGCATGTAATTTGTGCAATGGGCGTTTACGTCGTATGCTGACATATAAAACACATAAATAACATAGTGGCGATCGGTGAACGATGTATATGTATAGGCGCCTATGTTTTTCTATAAAAATATTTTAGAGAGAGAATAAAACACTTAGGACGCCTGCTACACTCGCAAGATGCAAAAATGCATCTCAGAGAGCTGAGAAACTTTCGCGAAAAGATGTGGCGACTATCTGCATCGTATCATACATTTTCTTCGTGAATACATGAAGTTTTATTCTTTCTCGTGGAGAACGTGGAAAACGCATTTAAATCTATGATTTTGTGTTTCTAACGGATTTACGATCTATAAAACTCTGCGTTCAGATATCGGTTTAATCTAAACCTGCGTTATAGCTCGCACGGGATCATTATTCCTAAATTCTACTAATTGAAATTTTACACCAATCCCGGTGGCCAAACCGCGCACCGGCCGTTAAAATGATTTAAGATAGGATTTAACGCGGTCTGGGCATACGCCTATAAAATAGTACAATACAGGAAAAAAGGATGAAGAGAAAAATTCTTTCCTAATTCATACTATCTTCTTCCTGAACAATATATAATTTCACAAACAATATGATTTGATTGACGCGCTTTAATTCGGGAACTTCTATTCGCGGAATTCTGTATCAACACTCCGTATTGTCGAGCTTTAATTCGGGAACTTCTATTCGCGGAATTCTGTATCAACACTCCGTATTGTCGAGCTTTTCCCCACTAGATTCCACGCATGCCAATCTCGAACCGATGCCGTAGGAAGGGAACCTGCCCTATAAATATTTGTCACTATTGTCATCTACATTCATTTTCATCCTTAGTCGTGACACGACATTTGCGTTCTTTCCGCCCAGACAATATCTCGAACAGTTTCTTAAATGAATTTCTTTCTTTCTATCAACCCTTGTAAAAATTATTTACATTAATGTACTCTTTCTTTTTCAAAATTCTTCATAATTTGGTCAATTCACTTAATTCATTAATTTTTCCTTCATTACTTCTTGTTCTACTTACTAATTAATTCATTTGATGGTAGTAACGCGAATTCATTCATCTATTCTTTATTATAATTTAGAGTCGAAACGTTTACTTTGTATTTGTATATTCATATTGTACATTTAATAAATAAATGATTTGTTTCGCCTCGACCAACGGCGTTGGGTCACATTGGCTTTTATTGAATCGTCTTTGATTTTATATTTGAGAGCCTTACTATCATTAATATTTAATAATATATAATTTCGTTTTCTATTTGTGGAGATTGTTTTTACAGAGAAACGTTTAGAAAGAAACTGCTAGTTGCCAATTGCAATTCGCAAAAAATACGAAAACCGTTGTTCGGTCACCATTCCAGTTCCGCCGTTCAAATTGATTTTTTGCAGAAGAAGGTTTAGAGAGAAACGTTTGCTACCGTTGCTTTACCGTTTGAAACGTGCAAAAAAATACGGAAGCCGTTGTTCGTCTTAGTTATCACAAGGTCACTCTTTTTTTCGTACCTCTTTTTCAGTAGCTAGCCGCAAGATGTAGCGATACATCCTTATTCTCCGACAAAGATATATGTTAAAAATAAATACGAGACTGAGCGTAGCAAAAATAAAGTTAACGGTAAACGAAGCACAAAAAAATTTCTGCGCGAGGTGAAATCGACTCGTCGAAATAACTATCGACACATCGTCGATTTATGACTGCACAATGTGTCGAAATGTATCCACCGTGAAATCTTAAAAGTAACTGTACTGACAACCCTTTTATAGAATTCCACATAAAAAAATTAACTGCAAAACGCGCTAAGCTTAATAATTTTTTTTTGCTCCGTTTAGAGAAACGCGAACTATAAACCCTTTCCACGAAGAAACCCTTTTCCGGATGGGCAACAAAATTAGACGTCTCAATAAAGCAATATTTTGACTTATGCGACGGTACAACCCTTTCCGCCAGAAGGATTTTATAAGGGTAAAAAACTCCTCTCGGTATCATAAAACTGACTAGATTTATATTTTTACCGCACCTAACCCTTCACGGGCAAATGCGCGACGACGGGAAATAGACATGGGAGACGGAAATACCGTATTGCGACTCCGGGGAAGCGACTGTCCGCAGCCGGCAAACATATAAATCTGTATTTCCCGGCGGAGATATGCAATGAGGCTACCAGAAGCTGCGACAAAAAATAGCTACCATGTCTTACCCACAAGTTCAAATTTCCATGAACGATCCGCATCCATTGACAAATTCTATCGATGTGACGCTTCAAATTTGTATCTGGCATAAAGTAGACAAGGGAAAGCAGAACGAAATAAATTTCACTACGTTATTTTTTCCACTATGCGGATTTAAAGCTGTATTTGTGAAACTACTCAACCATATCAGCGCGAGACATACATTTTAGATAAATAAGCGTATCGTTTCAGATATCAGAATATATTTTGATATTATTTTTACAAAAAATTTTATTCTAAAAATATTGTTTTTCATAGACATGTATATTTCAGTATAACTCTATTAAATATCATATATGTATATACCTAAAAAATCAAATAAACAGGGAAATATTTATTTTTATTATATAAATATTATTTTCTTTCCATTCTCCAAATTAGCGCATTAATATCAAATGTCAGATTCTGGTTCTCCCGACCAGATGAAAGATCAAATTTTCAGAAAAGAAAGCTTGATTAATCGTCACCCTCGGTCATTCCGAATATTTTGCAGCAACCGCCGTAAATCAGTCGCGCAACTAGGACAAAAAGGCCCGACGGAGTAACCCCGCGTATCTCCCGAGCGGATCTTTATCGGAACGTTTCGTAATGACAAATCGATCGCTTTGTAGAATCCGTGGGCTCCGTCGGGGTTTACGACCTCACGCATCGCGTCGTCGATTTTTAATCGTAAATTTCGGCCTGGCCACACGCGCGTCAGCCTAGACCACACGCGTCGCGTATGGTCGGCTCGCGGTGAGAAATTACATTTTTATATGCGTAATCATCGCCAGAGTGGACTGCCCAGACCGCGAGCAGGAGCAGAGAGGGGGGAGAGAAAAGGTAAAGGGAGAGAAAAACGACGGCGTCGAGGATTGGCTTCTGTTCGCCGCTAAATGCAGACGCGCTATTGGCCGCTCCGCCCGATTCCGGTTTTTTACGATTACGAACAAAACCGGCGCGCGCGTATGCGCTCGTTAGCACGGGCAACAAGTCGCTTGCCCCGGTGGAATTTTTCGCTCCGGTCCCTTCGCGATTGTCTCTGAAGGACAGAGAAATGCCTCTAAATGTATTTCTGAACGAACGCTCTCGCCAGACAAAGACAGTAACCTTCTCGTGTAATTTTTGTCGTTTGAAAGCACTAATGATGCGTTTCGTGATTTATTTATCTTTTATTTATCGACATGTCCCTGAAGAGACATAGAGAACTAGATGGCTTAATACCTGTACTTCGCTACGGTATTTAACTATTTTAAATCTATTCTGACTCCAATAAATTTTTCTTTGAATGCAATGAACAATTTAAAAGCACAACTACCCCATGTCAGGCAACACCCTGTAATTTATAATTCACCCCCAAATCTAGATTTGCTCTTGTAAGGGTTGATTAGGGCAAAATTCTGAATTATGTTTTTAAGCATTTGTAGGTAACTTTTGTAAGCAAAAACCAAATCGATATCTCGTCGGGCCTAAGAGATATTGAGGAATCCGTGAAAACATATTTTACCCCTATTCACCCCTTTAGGAGTCGAATTTCTAAAAATCCCTTCTTAGTAGGTGTTTACGTCTTGGAAGGAATATACTTTCTGAATTTCATGTTTCTTGAGCGTTGATGAGTCAGTCAATCAGGACATTTATTTTTCTATATATAGAGCTAGCCCCCTTTGCCAAAAAAAGAGAAAATAATTTGCGCGATATCATCATTCCGTTAAAAATTCTCATAGATTTTCTTTCGCATAATTTAAGTAATATACCATCATAACTAATTTATTAAAGAATGCTAACGCAGTACAACGCATGTAACGGAGAGGACGACGTCGATGTTAGTCAACCTGTCGGACAAACCTCCGCTTTCATCCCGAAGGTCAGAGAAATGAAGAATCCACGAAGATTCTCACGTCTGCTTGACCTTCGACCCGTCGAATCGTCGCGTGGGCCGTCACTCGTTAAAGTTAATACGAGCTCGCGACAGTGTACTTCTCGTGCCCCCTCTACCTCTCACACTTCTCTGTAGAAAGTTCTATCATCATGTTCAACTTTTTCTACGTTATTTTTATACTTCACTGATTATTACTCTTAATTATGCTTTAAAATTATAACTGCCTTCTAACTGCTCTAACACATATATTTTAATAGACTTACTGACCCTCTCGTAACTATTTGTAAAAACTTGACGATCAACCGAATAACTTGAATTCCTTTGACAACAATCTCGGACTACACTACTTTTACT
>NJRQ01000251.1:217983-239993 GCA_003063805.1 Aphaenogaster ashmeadi | reverse complement strand
TGTCCAAAACAGTACAGCATAGTTGACCCATGTAATCATTAATCCCTCGACCGTCATCGATTACCAAAGTAGTTTTAACAAAGTAGACGATAGAATTTTCACAGAAATTCAAATTACGATTCTATATGAAAATTCCGTAACAACATAACGTAAAAATACGCTACATGCATCGCTTTAGATATATCCGAGCGTATAGCATCAGTGCATCGTTATATCGTCTCCCTGCCAACGCATAGGTATTCATATTTATTCGCCGACGATCAGCAGGTCGCGGTAACGTCCAATATCTTCGTTCACTTTTTATATATGTACAGTTTGCCGCGAAAACACTTTATTGCGCGTGTATCGTCGCTCCTCGGCGGCGCTTCCAAATGCGGTTCACGGCCATTCTCAGAAAACGCCGTGCGGCCTCTTAATGCCCTTCGCGGAAGAAATCAGCGGGTTCTGCGCGAGGTAGAACACTCGTATCTAATCGACGAAGTGTTATGTAAATTTTATTGCGCCGACTCGCGGTGTGCCGGAACACGAACGGAATTTATCTCGCGATGGAAGCGAGCCGACTACGGGTGCAAGAGTTACAGCCGTGCTTTCCATCGGTTACAGGTGTGCCTGGCTCTGTAGTCGGCATCGGGGCATCGAATGGGAATTGATCGATTATGCTAACTGTCGGCAGCGAGGAGATAGAGGGAAAGAGAAAGAGAGAAACGACAGAGCGAGTCGCAAAACGCAAAAGACGCAGGCCGCCGTCTCGAAGGGTCGAAGGCGAAATGTTGCAACGCAGGATATGATGCGTGTTCGGGAATTCTTTGAGCTTTAATATTTAAACGCAGACGCTTCGAATGATGTATAACGGTGCACGCAGACGGCTCGTAAATGTTCCCAGTATATTTCAATCGGATTTCGATAATACGCGGACGTCTTTCGTAGTATATGCGAAAGTATTCGAAGGCGCCTAATGTATGCAAAGGCGTGAAAAATATTGACAGTAAGGCTGCGTTTCCACTGAGCGCGTCACGCGTCGCGCTCAGTGGAAACGCAGCCTTTAAAAATCCAAAATATCCCATTTCAAAATGGGATGTTTTGATTGGTTAATTACGGTTGACGCGACGCGTGACGCGCTCAGTGGAAACGCACCCTAAAAGTGCAGGAATGTGAAAATACGTGCGCAATAAGAAAAACATCGGAACGACGTCAGAAAATAAATACAATTGCTTCTGCAGCACGAACAACATGGGGAATCCTTGTGTTCGCCTCAGTATATCCTGCAACTGATCAAGGGATGTCGAGGAGCAAATACGTCGCGGCATTCCAATAATTCTTACAAATCACGCGGGCGAAAGCGAGGGAGAAGCTTCGGTCGCGAAAGAAAGACGATAAGACGGTCTTTCGTGAAGTGAGCGTGTCTCCCCTTTTTACCTCTTTTCGATCTTCCTCCGACTAGACGGAGCTCTTTCAAAACAGCTGAATAAAATTATTATGATAAGACCTCGATTAATTTCAAGCGGTGGAACTCCGGTAGTCGCCCGGCCGCGTAAGCCAGACTCTGAATAGGCTTACGCAGCGGCTGGATGTATATTCCTCGGTCTCTCCCCTTCCTCTCAGCTCTCCTCTCCTCTTCTTCGTCGTTCGTACGTTTCTAAAGACCGTAGAATCCTTGAATCGTGAGCGAGCGCGAGGCGCAGAATCGGCGGTCATTAATATTGTCGGATTAAACGGCCGCGTGCATTAATTCGGCCCCGAAGACGAAATCCTATTTCACGTCCCGGGCCTTCGGGGGGTTCTTGTTTCGGAATGTCAGTTTCATTAGAGACGTTCGTGATCGAGAAAACGATTAAAACGAGGGGCGGAAAAGGAGAGGTAGCCTCTCGGGGGGAGCGAAGTGTCGAGAAAAAAATATTCTCGCGCTCGGAAAGAACTTCGAATACATTTCGGTGGTCATTTATCACGGTGTCGAGATCGCCAAGTGTTGCATAAATGCCGCCTGCATATAAAATACTTTCAATTAATTGTCTCGCTAGGATAATGAGTGGCGCGTTTACATTTCTAAGCATCCCTGAGATATACTTGGCAACGTTCGTGCATGAACTATATTTTTGAATACTCAAAGCTACGAATCCCCAAGCTCGATATAATGAAACAAAAAAAAACACATGGCACATAGATAAAACACGCCCCGTAGTCTTCCATTTTCTACCTGAATGAAGGGTGTGTGGTCAATTGATCTTTGTTCGGCTTGTTACCTGCCGTCATTCAAGAAATACACTTAACCTGGAAGCGTTTCATTGTTCGGCGGTATTCAAAGAAGATGTGCAAATTATGCTTTTACTATGGAGAAATTCTTGACTACGTGCTAACAACGTACCCGTATATCCCATACCGCGCCCGCCCGCATTATTGGTCGATTTTGCGACAAATGACTCGCTACCGCGTTTAACGAACCACCATGTTTGTCAATATGATGTATGTACATCACATTGTAAATTTATGACAAATATCAAAGAAACGACTACTAGAATTATTGCTATTCGTACTTAAAATTATAATATTATTTAACATAGCATTATTTAAATTACGTCCTGCTCAAATATAAAATTTATATATTGAATACCTTCTCAAAATTAACATTTCAATAACAACGAATTTCTTTATTATTCTTTTTTATTCTTTTATCTTGAGTATCGAATATCTTTCGTAACTGTATATTTTTTTAGAGGTCACGATATTATAATATTATTTAACATAGTGTTACTTAAATAATATTCTGCTCAAGTATAAAATTTATAAATTTATTGAATATCTTCTCAAAATTAATCTTTAAATTAAAACTGTCGGATTGCAAGATTTACTAACATGAGTTTCTTTACTACTTTTTTATTCTTTTATATCTTGAGTATCGTATATCTTTCGTAATTGTATTTTTTTTGTAAGGTTTACGAGTGTGAATTTTGAGAAGCAGTCGAACAACAGGACGCCGCAACATCGCGTTCCTCCACCATCTGCGTAGGAATTCTGTAATGACGCGGTTGCGTGGCATCGGGCACGCGTTGGTTCCCATGAGGCGAACGGCGTTCGCGATTAGGCATGAAAAAGCAGACAGCGGGGGGTATATCGCGTATGTCACAGGATGAGGCCCACACCTTCTCGGCGACGTCCACACGCGCCGTACCAGCGCGCGTCGCGCTTTAAGGCGAGGTGTAAAAATACGCGGTGTGTGGGCGAGAATTACCAATGGAGATGCGTCTTTCGTACAATAAGACCGAATTTTAAAATGTAGCCAAATGTCACGCGTACGTTCATACTGTCGGATCTTTACTGCGCGTATGCCAAGGAAGGTACGACGTGAAAATTTATGACAATGCAAATTCCACTCGAATTGTCTCACCGACAGATCTCGAGTCTGACACGTAGTCTGTTTTGACAACTTGGCTGCGGACTCTTCTGAGACTTGACTTGAAACGAGTGAAGTTACAATCGTATTAACGTAAAATACGAAAATTGTGCAATCGCGTCTGCGAAGTTTCCTGACGCCGTCAATCACTGATATCTCTTGGGAAGTGAAAGAAGATAATCCATCCGACTATCATCACGGAGGGCGTTAGAAAGTGAATGATGATGCAAAGACTATTTATCATCGGGCAAACGGTCTGACCGTAATTTTTGTCACGATCGAATGGCGAGAAAACGAACGAACGATCGTGAAATCGATGATTTCCTCGGAAAGCTGGAAACATAGCACCGTCGCCGTCATGATGATAAATTATCAGAAAAGGCATAACATCTATCGTGTTATACGCGCAATACTACATTCGGCGAGCTTATTAATTATTCTTAACAATTTGTCAGTTTTCATCAAGCACGTAGATGCTTATCATTCGTCGCACACTGAAAAAAAATTCTTGGTAAACTTGTGATGCATTTAGTAACACTTTTTTTGAAGTATTTGATTATTAAATAAGATCAAAAGGGCAAATGAGAGTCAGTGCGGATCTAGGAGCAAAAATTATGTAATTAACATTTACAAATTACATGGATGAAAATGAATATTTGATTATTATTACCGATTATAATAATAATAACAAAACATTTTGTAATAATTATAAAAGAGCAAATTTTGTTTAGTTGAGCCAACTAAATTATGTAACACTTATTATACGTTTAGTTGAAACTATTTCACCAAGGTACTTGGTAACACTAACCAAGCCTGAATTTTTATAACCAAGCCTTTCTTTCAGTGCAGGGTTATGCTTCGTAAAAATACCTTAACGCGAAACCCCTCGCATGAGGCTTGGCTAACGTTCGTGACACAGTAACTTCAACCGTGCTTCATGATACGCTTAAGGCTGCAGTGGCCCATATTTCGCAACCACGTCGCCGTCTTCGTGCCAGCACGCATCAATGTTGTTAAGATCAAGGGCACACGAATAGACGCAGCGACGCATCCGTCGGAGCGAGTTATATATGCGGCGACGACGGTTCGCTCGAGCGGGTTCTCTCTCGAGAGGCGCCCGCCGCCGCGATCCGTCGGGACTCTTGCACGCTTCGCGTGTGTACGTAGGGCTGCGCGTGCTGAAAAAAAGAAGGCAACCCGATATGAAGCAAATGAAGTGCAAATTGAGCGGGGTGCGCCACGAGACTCTAGAAATCCGCTCGGACGAGCCGGAACGGGCTGTTCGTGAGTAAACTCGTCCAGACGTGAGGCGCAACGTGATACTCTTGCGGCAAACGTCGAGTACTCGAGGCTGCCGATTCTTCCTCCTTTTCTTCGGGGTGGGGACCGGCCGCCCCAGCCAGATGCGCCCCGTTTTGCGGTCGATCTTCGACGAGGGAACCGATCCAAATTGGCTCAGCCGCGAAACGCAACACGGAATTAAAACGCAAAAGAATCCACCGGAGATTTCGTTTTTGCGGTGAGATCGCGCAGGTGAAGGGTATTATTTTTTGCACGATCACTGATGGGATAAGCGTACGAAGATATCGAAACAAGTTCCGTGCATTTGTTTCTCCCTCAAAGATGAGTATATCCTAATGAATCGCGCCGTATTATTGTTATATTATTTATTAAGTTAAAGGATACCTATATTTCCCGATTGCGCCAGGTATCGACTGGGATGAAATACTCTGATATTAAAAATAGGTAGGACTCAAGTAACCCTTTTCATTTTTTTACACGAAAAGAACGATTTTGCTGAAATATCTAAAAATTTGGCCAGATACAGATCTAAAAATAATTTTGTTAGACTATCAAAAGTAACTATGTAGGACATTCAAATATGATAATAATGTTGCAAAAAGTTTTGATATTCTAGCAACTATTTTGGACTATCTGGTCAAATTTTTAGATATTTCAGCAAAACCATTCTTTCCGTATAGGTGTATAAATAGTATTTACATAATTTACGATTGCAATTAAAATAGCAGTTAATTATTTCGAAAATCAGATATTTGACTCGAAATAAAATATTTTTATTGTGCCTGAATTTTCTCGAAATTTATTTGTCCTGAATTTTTGAAAACAACATGAACACGGAAAGAATGGTTTTGCTAAAATATCTAAAAATTTGGCCAGATACAGATCTGAAAATAATTTTGTTGGACCATCAAAATAATTATGTAGGACGCCCAAAATAGTTACTGAAATATCAAAACTTTTTGTAGCATCATCATGTTTGAGCGTCCCACGTAGTTACTTTTGATGGTCTAACAAAATTATTTTCAAATCTGTATCTGGCCAAATTTTTAGATACTTCATCAAAACCGTTCTTTCCGTGAAGAAGTTAAAATAGTCACAAGATCATATTAATACGCTTAACTCATTACATCTCTAGCTAAGGTATATAACATATAAAAAATGGCATAATTATGTAACTGTTAAAGTTGATTATATAAGCTCATGTACGTAAATATGTAGCACTAACATGTCTACAATATTGTCGTTCGCGTTACAATCGAAAATCGATCTGAATGCGCGGCGATGCGATCGGTGGCGCAAACTTTTACCGAGGGCAATCGTGAACGGTCGACTATACGATCGCTAAAATTCCAGGCCACGGTTGTCGTGTCCAATGAGATCGTAAAATGTCGAATGGCTTTCGAAGAATTTGCGACGGACGTGTTTACGTCGATATCTCGGTTCCTCGATATATATCGAGGAACCGAGATTCTAACGTTTCACGGAAGACTTCACGTTCGGGTAAGCGCGAGAGATAAGATGGAGCTAAGGAATAACATCGAATTATATTTTTTCTGCTCGATAAACTGTCTTCTAAATACATAAGAATCCACCGCGAAAAGAACTGATTACAGTGCGCAAAATGCATCCAGGCAAAAATATCGGTTTATATGTATATACATGCAATGGTTATATACTTTAGAAATGTATAAGCGTAGTTCGCTGAAGAGATATAGAATAGAATGTTATCGCATGTGAAAGTATAGTTAGATAATTCAGTGCTAAAATTAAATTTAAAATCAATGATGAAAAATATTACTTATTTTTATGATTATCCATTTTTTATATTATAGTCAAATGTGTACAGAACCTTTTTAAGGATTTTCTAAGGATAATTAAAATACTATTTCCTTCAAATAATAGGTAGACAGATGTATAAGACCTTTGACTCAAACACAGGGTACTTTTATGAAGACACGCGACTATCCTTTTTTATTCTACTCTTTTCCGTGTGAACACGCGTCGTTTTTTGCCGAATGGGCGCAGTAAACCCTTCTAAAAATAAAATCCGCCACAAAAAAGGGTCATAACTGACCGGGTTAAAACCGAACGAGTTAGAATTGAACGGGTTAAAACCGAACGGGCTAAGCAGAAAAAATCACTGATCATCAATAAAAGAGTTTACCATAAAATTGATTGCAGCTATAGTTAAAACGTTTCTAGTTCAGCCGCAGGATAAACTCGTCGGTTTTAAAAGATGAGAAATGCTCGCAATCCTTTCACGATCTTGAATATCCTTGATCTTCGAAATCTAGCGTAGTAAAAATGTGAAAGTGGATTATTCACGCTGATGACAACCCTTTTAGAGTTATTTTACGACGTGAAAGTGATAAAAAAGATCTTCACCAATCGCTATACGCACCCAAAGGGTTAATTTTCTCTAAACACGTCGCAATTTTTAAGTTTTTCCTTTAAGATCTATTTCGTTGTTCTTCACCCTTTCACAAATAGAACGATACACTCCCGTCGAGGTCAGCTCTTTTTTACGGTTTTATTATGTCTGGTCTATCCTGTGTCGTCGACTGTAACTCTTTGAAAAAAAGCAGACAGAAAAGATTACCTCGTTCGAAAAAATATTGCAGCTCGTCAAGAACTTGTGGTATAGACTATATCGTTGTATTGACAATATAACCCTATTGACTTGAAGCAGTAACTTCCACGGCGCATATTTTTCTTTGTCTAAATCGAGGGGGTTAAACGAAAAGCTTTATGGCCCAATCTTTTACCGAAACATTAAAACTTTTACGTTAAAAGTCGATATCGTAAAAAACGGGTCTGTGCTCATTTCTCTGGTGTCTACAATAAACGCAGGCTGATAAATTGTCTTGGAAATTCAACACACAAAAAGAATTCTATTTTTATTCATATATTTATTATATATATCCTTCCCACATTTGTTTAAATATATTTCAATGTATTTTAAGTTTATGTCCAAATAGGCGAAAACTTATATAATCGACGCTCCTTATTCGCGGATTAATTCTTTGCGGATTCGTTATTCTCGCGGTCGACATGTCTGTGACCACATTTCTTTATTCGCGATACATTCAGTATTCGCGGAAATAAATCACCACACGTACATGCGATTGCATTTTGATCAATGTCGCGTTAAGAATGCGAAATGTCATGCGGCAAAATAACATTCTTTCGCAATATGTATAATTATATACTTTTTTGAAAAATAATTATGTATTTTCTTCACACCAATTGACTTATCTCGTTATTCTGCGCATAAAAGTATTAAGGTACAGTTACCAAAAAATAAATAGTTTACAAGATATTATATTTTATGTCAAAATATGCCAGAATAAAATATAAAATCTCGTAAACTATTAATTTTTTTTAACTTTATCTTAATACTTTTATATATAATATAATTAAAGAAATCAGTCATATTTTAAGAAATCATTATTCTAATTTTTAAAATGGTGATGATTTTCATGTGATCTTGAAAAATTGATTTTTTTCGAAAATTGATTATTTGTTCCCCTCTAGACCATACAATTATAGTTTGAATTATTTTTGCCTACTGCACTCAGTTTTTTAGTAATTCGCCTAAGGAAAATAAAATAGGATACTCCGTATATATTGCATGATTTTAGTATTTTAAATAAAAATAATAATCTTCTTTTAGATTTTTTGTTAATTTTTTTAAAGTTAATTTTTAAGTTAATTTTTCTTGGAACGTATTCTATATATACTACCATACATTTAACCATTCCATATCCGCGGATTCTGTATTCGCAGTTGTTGGATACGTAACCTCTGTAAATAAGGAGCTGTAATTCATTAAAACCGACTTGTTAGTGTACAAAAAATGTATTTGGATTATAAAGAATGAATAAAACGAGAACACAAGGAAGCGCACGAAATTTTAATAGTTTTAAAAATAATAGCAACCTATCTGCACTTTTGCATAACACATTTAAATTGAAAAGGAATGTATAAAAGTTTCACTTGCCACTCTGTGTGAATCCTGAACTGTCTCCCAAGTGAAATTTGCTTTACAGAGTACGTGCGAGTATAATCCGTCAATTTTGTAAATTTTCCCATCTACAAAGGCTTAAGTACCCGCCACGGTTGGAAGCCTTTTACTATTGCGTCAAAGTGCTAAATCTTGTTGGAAGCAACATCCATCAAATTCTGCGAAGAATATTTAAAAGAACATAGGAGTGTTCGAGTTTTTCTATTGAGTAATTTGTCAAGATTTCTTCTTATTGTTACGTAACTCATTGAAGCCCATTCTAAAGCTTTCTATACGATACAATGACAAATAATGTCTTCAATTTCTGTCGAAATATTTCCACAGAAAATGCCGTAAATCTAGAATAGTCTTGCGTTAAACACATAAGAAAAAACATATTTAAGATATAAAATAAAATTAATATAAATTTTCATTTTCAGCTTGATTTTAAAGAAATTTTTTATAATGTCGAACATATTTTGACGTATAAAATTTAAATCTGTTTCTTATTAATAAACAATTTTTTCATACATTTTAAAGCCAAGAAACACACATGTTTCTGGTAAGAAGTTAATAAAGTACTTGAGTAATAAGTACTTGAGTAAGTTACGAGATTATCTTGATTGTTGCATAAAATTATTTTACCACTGAAAATAACTTGATTTTATTAACACATAATTCGGTCATAATATGCGGTTTAAGTTTCCTTTTCTCCATTCTTCGTAACTCTTTTCAATGAACTAACAATAAGTGTTGAGAAATGACTGTTGAAAGCTATAACCCTTGCGTAAATATTCTTACCAGGAGAATAATGATCGCTTTAAATTCTGCTCAAAAGAGGACAAACCCTTTCGCCACTAAATAGGTCAGTCAAATCTTTGGTCAACTAATGTATTTTTTGATACATTTCATTTGTAAACCTATTCTCAGGAATAACTTAAATCTTTTCCATACTTTATCATTTCTATAGATTTACAAAATAAAGTATAGATAGTATATAATTAAGTGAACTAGGATAGAATAAAAAGTATGTTGGCGTGGATATATGTTCAAAGACTATAGAAAAGTTCTGAAAAAATTTTTCCCGTTAAAAGTTCGAAAATTTTCGGTTCATTATGCCAATTGTTCCCAATCCTCTTCCCCTTATCCTCTCTATTGAGACTGATTTTTTGCGTGCTCTTGCAATGGCACTGTCGACAAAAATGTTTTTTTTTTTTCGAACGTAGCACGCCTCGATATATTTTTTATCGCAAGTTGCACCAAGAACAGTCTCCCTTCTCGAATGCTTTCAAGGCATTTATTAGCCCATTGTATTAGCCTAAGATTTTTTCCGCACAAAAATACTTGTCGACATGGCGTTTACGAGGCGCTTTTTTCAGATTTATTTTTACTGTCAGCCCGAAAAAAATATGGCCTCGCTTGTTACATACCTATCGTAAACGCGATCATACTGCGACTCGTTGGTATGGAATATTCGCGCGCTCTCGAAAAACGGCCCTTCAGTTTTCTCATTCAAATTATTTTCGCTTCGCTTTTGACTACGTGCCTTTTTTGTATTATGACCATCAGGCAAACGACAACCGAATAAAAAAACGAAAATCTGTCCAAAAAAGTCAGCTTATTTGGAAGCGAGATCGGAAGCAAGTTCTCAATATGAAAAGTTGCAGCTAGCTGAATGCGACATAGTACAAAGCAGCCCAATTTTAATCTCGCTCAAAGGGCGTCGGATTATTCACTTAAAAGCTAGCTAGTTTTGCGTGCGGTCCCAACGTGACCGTAGATACTCGCGTGCCAGATTTCTCGAGATATTCAAAACGTCAGAAGTGCAATTCTTAACACGAGAGTCACCAATTTCGGCGGCGCAAACTATACATGCCATTCCGATCCTATCACTGTATATTCAGGCTGGCCGAAGCTCTCGATTGGCCGCCTCGAGCGAGTTATAAAACTCGCACGCACTGTACGCCTCTTACAATACATACGCATATTCATTGACTGACAGCCCAACAATTTGCCGGCCATTATCGGATAAGCAAATAATGCCAAAAGCAATGACTCGGAAATGGCCTTCGATTTCCTACGTGGAGCCATTTCCCTCCGCGACCAATTACCATGTGTTCGTGTGCTTTTCAAAGATCACTGCTGCATTCTTAAATTCAATGAACGTCAACGCCTCGAGCTGACGAGCAGCGGATAATGACGGAACGAGGGAGATTCGTAGCCTAATTGCGCGAGTTCTGTCTGGCGCGGCGTATCGCGTGGAGTTCCCCTCGATTCCTTGCATGCTTAGAAACATATTCGGATCGCGCAGTCGTCATAAATTATCGCAAAGCGTGACTACGCGTGCATTCACCCGTCATTCCCTTGCGGCTAAAATCCGTATGATTGAGGCAAAGCGATTTTGCATCTCACGAATGTTCCTCCAAACTCCAAACTGCGCGCATCAAAAGCGATTTCATATCTAGAGCAACTTGGAATTTAAAAGAAAATAACTTTAAGCTTCGGAATATCAAACATTTCAAGAATTAGTTGCGCATGATTAAAAAAATAATATAATACGAAAATTTCTCTCGACATTTCTTCAACATCTAGTGTTAAATTTCTCGCTGATGTCGAGAGACCATGTAAAAAACATTACTCGTGAACACAATCGTGAGGAGACCTTATGTCTGCGATATCTAATAAAATTTGCCGTTAATTCTTAGCCCACGCATTGACCGCACCTGCGATATCCTGCAAAGACGAGTTAAGAACCGTGAGCAAGCAGGTAGTTAGAGGATCGACTTTCTCGACCGACGGAGACTGCCGTAACGCACGGGCAATTACAGTTTTGTCGTGTACGCGGCGGGAAGTACGAGGAAGGCGAAAACCGAGAGGAAAAACAGAGTGAGTAATGCGAGGGTACAGCCATGCTGGCGAAATCAGATTGTTGCAGCACTCGGTGCGCACTTGGGCACTGCAAACGGGGTGCTTTTGCTCGTTGCTCGGTTTCTTTATTTTTGCTGGACGGTGTAATAAAGTACGGGTGAGCGAGAGGGGCCCGCGGACCCCTAATCTGATATCTCGGCGGAAGGGGGAGCGAATATTAATGTTCGTTTGCCGCGAGCAAAGCCGATGCCGCCTCGCGAGCGCTTTTATGCGGCCACCACCGGCCCACGGGCCCCACATAATGCCTCGGCACCCTATAAAGCTAATGAGTCACGCCGAGTTCACGAGGAGGCCGTAGGTCCCGGCAAACAGGTGCCGCTGTAACTACCGGGATACTCGCGCGCAAGCAACGTTCATCATGTACGTTAATCTCAACCCTTTATACCCACTGTTTGCATTGCAAAACGCACGTGCGATCTCTATCAAACCTCCGTTGAATTTATTCTCTCACGTCTAAAGAGTGCAAATCGCGTTACGCTTATCACGGAAATATATCATACAAGTATGACGCAAAGGGAAATTTTGCATTAACATGTGATATATCGGTTGATAACTGATATCGCGTACGTGCGGTAGCAATCCGCTTCGCCCTGAATTCGAGAATAATGGAATTCATAAAGGATCGACGCACGAACTACCGTATATATCTTACATAAATTTTACCGAAGGCTACGACATGCGATAAAGAGGGGTATAAGTTCCTTGACCGAGATACTATTCGTCTACCGACATTTCGCCAACCGTTAGTTATCGCTCGGGTATGAATTAGTGCGTTGCTTATTAGAGCTTATCGGCATGTAGTCTTACATAAGCTGGCGCGAATGTCGTGGAAGGACGACCGCCTTATGAATTTGCGGAATTTATCATAGCGTAAGCTCAACAAAGGATTGAAAGGAGAATAGAATTATCTCAAGTGAATAACTGATAAACAAACACAGAAGTTTTAAACAAATATTTTTTATTTAATTTCGACTTTAAGATAATCAAAATCTAAAAAGACGATCAATAAAAAGCATCATCGACACATAATTAACTTTTTTCTACATGAATTCATTTTCCAGCAGCACAATTTTTTTCGCTATTGCTCAGCTCAGCTTGTGAGCATCGTTGGTCCAGCGAAAAAACCTGTAGCATTTACCGATAGATGGAAGCACAATGTCTGGCAAATCTCGCTGCTTTAAATCGATCAAATTTATATCAATTTTAAAAGGGTGAAAAAGGCTGCATTATCTAGTTGCTCATTTCAATATCGCATTTATACCACAGTATTAATAAATAAACATTGTTATATCTTTTGTAAATCAATAAAATTAACTCAGAAAAATACTCATCGACCGTTGAATTATAAGCAATTATAAGTTTCTACTTGCAATCTTAAAACGTGCAACCCTGATCTAAGATTTATACAAAGAAATCAAGTAGCTTAATCTCTAAATTATCTCAGCCAATTAAAATTTATTATTATAAATACATATTTAAATATTTTTACCTATTTTTTATATACTTCCAGATGTAGTCATTAATATTAAATTAATACTTTGTTTAATACTTTCAGATTATACCTAAAAATTATTTTGTCTAACATAAAATTAGTCAGTCGAAAAAATGATAGCCACGATTATTCTCAGATTGCAGAGAAGATAGAATGATTTTGCATAATTCTATTAGAAAAAGGTACATTGAATTGCACGACAGTAGTGCATATAAATTCCGATCTCTCATCTCACCCATCCTCTCCTTCATAATCGCCACCCCCACGCACGTCTCTCTGAGACACGTTCTCGCGTCCACGCGCCTGCACTGCTCGAGCGCTCGAAGTCGAATGACGATCACACCCCCACCACTTGCAAAAGCGACGCGCGCGGCACGTTCGTCCTCAGCCAATTTCCAGTGGTGGGGGCCAGACCGGCCCAATCAGCGTAGTTTTGTCGTACGCCGCGTCGAATCCCAGTTACGTGATTGGCGACGTGTCTCACCTTCTTTCTCTTCGTGTAGGTGAAGTCGCGCGCGCGTTATCTCCCCTGGTGCTATCCTCGTCCGTTTCCCGTCTCTTCTGTCCCTGTTTCCGTCGTTCCGTATCGAGCCGGGCGGCGGTCTCCCTCTTCTCTTTGTCGGTTTCCCCGCGTGGTGCCGCCGTTCTGCTCTCTCGCGCGCGAGGACACGAGCCTGGATCCTCTGGAGAGGCGAACCTCGTCGCACCTACCGCACTTCTACGAACCTTCGGATTTACGTTACTCTTCTCGCTGTTAGCGGGATGCTGCGATCGTGGATCGGGTCACGCAGATATCGTGGGAGCAATCGTTATCTTTGCAATGCAAATGCGTATTTTAAATGTATATTTTAAATGTAACCAAATCTTCATGTCTCTCGAAATAATTGTCGAATATTACAATGTAATGTGATTAAACATTTCTCTTCTTGTCCAAACACGAAAACTTATTAGTAAAATTAATATATTTAATTAATATATATAATTAAATAAATAAATGCACTAAACTATAAAGATCAGCGTATTTTTTTACCTTGGGCAACAGAGATAGGTAATACCAAGAAAAAGCAACGGCATGAAACGAGTTGAATATACAATATTACTTGCAACATGGTGCTCGACGGAACGCGATGATATTTGCCATACTGTAGTCTACAAGAGCAACGCTTATCAGGCAGACATCGCAGTACATATTATTACGTTTGCGCAAAGACTAGTTATATCCGGTTTAATCATCCACCATATAATCGGAAAGCAAACACAAGGCATTACTCACGCAAAAACATCTACCGTCTGTATAAGTTATTTCCTGCTATCCTGCCTGCCTGCAAGAAGAAAAACTTCCCATGGATCACCCAATTGGTCTCTATCTGACAAAGGAGTCATCGATAAACCATCGACAACCTTTCGCGAAGCTTAAAATCCAGTTTTATGATTTAAAGTGACGCAGAGGCAGCGTTAAGGGTGCTAAACGACCGGGATATCATGATCCGTCACAATATTTGCACGCAACCATCCGCGCGCCGTCCGAACAGTCAACAAAGTTAAGATCCGGCGCGAGATCGATGCGGTCGTATTTCAGGCCGTGCGTATACCGTCACACGTATGCGTGTGACGGCCGAGATAAATACGGAGCCGCGCGTTTAATCGGTCGCGCCAAGTAGAAAGAGCAATTTCGAAAGGCATACATCGGGAGGGAGTACGAGGCACGTGCCGGAGCTACGCGCGTGCGTCAGCCCGTCGTATTCCGCACACGGTGGCACTCGGCTATTTTTGAGGGACATGATATAAGCTCCGATGACGTTCGCACGACCGGTCGCATATCTCGCGTCCGCGTTGGAATTACCGTCGCCGCGCGCGATCGGCGTATGCTAACGCGCCTATCCGGGGCCAGCCGGTTCTAATGACCTTTGCAGACGTGAGACTAATCGCCGATCCGTGGAAATGTTCCGTCCCATTGTTTCTCGTTCTGTGGGTGCAGCGAGGAGTTATCTCTCGCGCGAACTTATGTAAACGACGTCGCTGCTGCGGGTGAATATATGAAGTTGAAATTGAATGTTGCATCCGGAAAATTTGAAATTTATGCATTTAATAAATATATAATTGGCATCGGTAATAACCGATGATATATACATTTGTGGGAGATTGTTAGATAATTATCATAATCTTTTTTTTTACTAGTAGCTAACGGCAAACAATCATTAATAATGCAACTAAGCAAAGCCACCGAAGTCGCAAAATCGACAATTCCATCGGAAATCACCGACGTCAATCTCGCTGGCAAAGTCCAATCGATCGGATCCAAAGGGGTTTGAGGGAGTCCCGAGGGGGGTCCCAAGCCGCACGCCATAGAGGGAACCAAAGTCCAGAGTGGGGGTCTTAAAGGCATCGGGTGCCGTCCGACTGTCGGAATTCGATGGTAGGGGTAGTCAGGTTAAAGCGTCACGCGCTGGATCCCCCCACCGAACGTACGTTCGCCACTGAATGTCCCCTCCACCGAAAGCGCCGCCACCAGGCATTCCACCGGGTGCCACGCTCCGACAGCACGATAGAAGACGTTCGCCGTTCATCGAGTTAGTCGAGCTCTGACATCAGTCGCGAGCGGTCGCAATCTTAGCGGCGTTCACCAGGAAAGACGAGCAAAAGGGTGCATACTCTTTCGTCTCTATCGTCAGTTTACTATCCGGGTTTACATTGGCACCGCGATTTCCTCAATTACTTCATCGTCCACAACGATTGGCGAACGAAGAAGCCATCGAGCGCAGCAGATTGTTGGATTATCAGTGAAGTGATCGACTTCGTTTCACAGTGCTTTTGATATCGACCAGAATTATTCGACTTGGAAGTTCTGTGATACGGAAAGTAAAGTAAACAATGGTGACCGGAGTGGGTGCCACGATGCCGACGGGCGGTGTCACCGTCGGCGCTACTCCACCCGCGCAACACGTGCCCCAGGAGGCTGGCCAGCCTCCTGCGCAAACTACCCCGACGGCCACAACGACTACGAGGAGATCTGGAGAAAATCGACGGGTTAGTGTCAATATGAGGAGATTCTTCGTTCTACTTCAGCAGCGTGTTAATATAAAATATATTTCGCATTCGGAGTATTGACCTAGAGCAACAACTGTTTTCTATGATAGACGAAAAACATAGTGACTACTAACGCACTGCAAAATTAATGCTCTTTTGATATGATAATATTTTCTCTTCAAAATTGGGGTGCTAAACATATTGGCATACTTAGAATTTGAAATAAAATCATAGATACACATAACTGAGTCAACTAGAAATAAAGCTGAATTAAAGAGAGTATTATTTATTTCGCGTGTTTGGATATTTCTTCTTTATCGAACTCCAGAATAACATAAATGATACTTATTCTTTTGCGCGACTAAAAGCCATTATAGTGATATGCTGAAAGCTTCGAATTCGTTACTTGATCGTAAAATAATCTTCAATTATTTCTTAGTCATCGATTTACAATGATTTATACAAATATTAATTTACGGATCATTTTTGATATTTAATTTCCCAATATCGCAGAAAAATTGAACAAACGTGTGACTTTAAAAATAACGAATCTAGAATAAAAAAAGCAAATTTTTTAAAGTGAAAATGAGTACTTTTACTAGTCTTTGTTACTATCTATTAAGAATTTTTTAATCGTCTATTAAAAATTTGCAAATTATTTGCAGTAGCTTTTGTATAGAGAAGTTTTCATATAGTTCTTTCTTTTTTGAAGCTTTTTTGGCACGACACTTTATTGTTCTCGACATTCAATTAAAATACGTTCCTAATTTCGTTTATGATCGATTGAGATTTTTATGGTACATCTATTTATTTTTACCGATAATTTCTGTTTACAGAGCAATAAACCCATCATGGAGAAAAGACGTCGAGCCCGTATTAACAACAGTTTAAACGATCTAAAAACTCTCGTTTTGGAATCTATGAAAAAAGACGTAAGTATCATATTCTTCTTATCAATTTTTTGTATTACATATATTTTATAGAATCGATAAGTAAAAATTAAAGATATCTTTTTAAATTTTTTAAAAAACTTACTCCTAAAAATTTAAACTTCTAAAATTATAACGATCTTCTATCTTTCTTTCCATTTCCAATTTTATATATTAACATATTGTCTCACTAATTTGTCTAATCATCTCTTTTGTTTCTGTTTTTCCTGTTACAGCCAGCAAGACATTCGAAGCTCGAGAAGGCTGACATTTTGGAACTGACCGTGAAGCATTTGGAGACTTTACAACGACAGCAAGTCGCTATGGCTGCCGCAGCAGATCCAACCGTCCTCAACAAATTCCGCGCCGGTTACACGGAGTGCGCCAGCGAAGTTGGCAAGTTTCCCGGTCTAGACGCTTCAGTGAGGAGACGTCTGATGGCCCATTTGGCCTCGTGCCTGGGTCCGGTCGACACCAGCAACGGCAACGGCCAAACGACGACGGCAACTCAACAACCTGTCCAACCGGCGCCGCCGACGACGCAATTGCAAGTGCACATTCTGCCTCAGCTTGACGCCACACCGCGTATTCAAGTCCAACAATCGAACGGCATTTTCTTCACTAATGCCAACGGTACCGCCCTGCATCTATTGCCGACCAGACTACCGAATGGTGACATCGCTCTCGTGCTTCCGGCGGGAGCGAAGGGGCCAGTTACGTCATCGCCGTCGTCGTCTCCGGCGCCAAGCTCACCGTTACCAACTCTGATCCCGATCCCTCAAAGGACCGCGAGTACCGCATCCGCATCGTCGACGAGTTCGTCCAACAGCTCGACGTCCACGTCGGCAGGAAGTCCGGTGGCGTTCGAGGCACCCCCGTCGTTCCGCGAGCAATCCACCGCCTACAGCCCAACCAACAGCCACAGGGATGTCGCCACATCCCCGGCGAACGGTTATACTAGCGACCCGGAGTTCGATCCGCGTGTCTACAGCCCTCCTCTCCAGAAACCTCTCGCGCTAGTGATGAGGAAGAGCGTGGTGCCGCAGATCGAAGACAAACCATGGAGACCATGGTAAAAGAAAAATGAAAAGAGGTACGGACACGACATGTGCGTGATGAAGTGATATAAACTGATATGTGTCGATGGTAATCCGCGGCCGATCGACCGCGGCCGAAAACGCGCCAATTCGACGTGCCGATTTACGCGCCGCGTAAAGAATTCCGCGGAAACATGTTCCTCAATTATGTAGATCGTTATAGACAAGCGGTCCCGTCCGTAGAAGGACATCACCGTGAAATTAGAGGATCGTTAAGAGACGCGAGTTTATTCTTCCGAGTGCGCGTGCACGGTCGGCCAGTAGCCAATGAGGCAGTGCCTTCTTAAATAGTGCCTTGTAAATATCGTTAAATTTCAGCATGCCGAAAATGAGCGCAAATGATTTCTCCCGAATATCCCGAAATATCGCGTCAGTCCTTTCTGTCTTGTCCCATCGATCCTATCCTTCTTCCTTCTTTCTCTTTTTCACACACACACTTCGATCCTCTCTGTACATAAGTTATATGAATACTATATTTTAAGTGCCTTACGCAACAAGAATCACCGAGGTCTTCCATTCTGTTTCTTGTACGTAAAACGCTAAGCGATTTGTAGTATATCGTTGTAAGTACGAAGAATGTTTTTAGCCGATACGATTTTAGGCTTAGGATTATGTTAAGGATTCGAGCGCGAGTAAGAGTGTGTATGAGAAATTGTATATACGAAAGATAATCGCGAAAGAGAACACGTTATTTATATTTATACGAATGCAAAAGAGGTTACATTTATAATTCCTCTCTATTATGAGAATAGACAACCAACGCTTATCTCTGCAAGAGCATCAAATAAATGTTGATCTCTTTCTCAATACAATTTCTGTGTCGTTTATAAACCAACCCAATCAACCAATTCCCTCATTTCCCCATCATAATCGTACAAGTATTTGATATGCTTACTACATTTTATATGCTTGCTTTCACACTTGATTTATTTTCGATTTAATTTAATTGGATCCATAATAAAAAATATAATTAAAAAAGATATCTTCAAAACATCTTGAAAAATATATGCAATGCATAAAAATTCAATTATAAGTCTTTAATGAAAAGTAAAGGCGACAGGACTTCCAAACAAAATACTTTCACTTTGGAGACGCTTGCACTCCGTCGACTATTCGTATATCCGATTCGCTGCACGTCTCGAGCGAGACTGAACAGCAGTCCGCTACAGCAAAATGCCGAAGTGCCGCCATCTGGTGAAGAAACGTGACGTTATACCTAGGTACAAACCGGTTTCTGACCACCCATCCAACCAGGCCCAAAATTTCTCCCTTCCGCTGCCTTTGCCTAAAGTACCAAACGCCAGAACCTGCTGCCTTCTACTGGATTTTGTCGGAACTCTGTAGGGTCCTTTATAGGGCCCTAAAGGACCCGAATCCTTTTCTCATCCGATAACAAAGATTAGCGATTTATTTCTATAACGCTGCGTGATGCATGAATAAAAGATATTTGATATTTTATTCTTCCTTTAGCAAAAGCTTCCAAGCTTCTATCGGCTATCTAATTATTAATCGATAATTAATGCAAGAAATAATTATCGGTAGGTATTTATTAGCGATTTATGAGGCGATCGATTACATGAACTGCCGTCCCGAGGAATAAAATCGAAATGTGGACTGTTGGGCGCCAAATCTAATCTCCAAACTGGATACTAAGTAAGGAGATCGTGATAATTGATTATCGCGCTTGCTTTCTCTCGCGGCCGAATGTTAGTAATTTTCCAACGAGTGGTCGGCATTTACCGCACGAGTTAAAGTAGATAAGGCTGTCTCCACGCGCAGACAGTTACGATGTATGTTTAAACATCGTGCCCGGCAGTCACGTGCAGTTTCGCTCGCTCGTAAATTTTACTTTGTTATTTTCAGTCGCACAGTAAAAGTGCAGAACTTATCTAATCGTTGATTTAGATTGTTCTACGTTGCTGTAAAAAAATATATTTTAAATATCTACTTTTTTATCTTAAATCTTGGCTTTTGCATGTAAGCTGTAATAAAAAAGGTTCAAGAAGAATATAATATATATACAATTTTTATCAAGAAGAATATAATATATATATATATATATATATATATATATATATATAACACGCGCATAATACTCGCGCAAATACATAGAGGCGAAGACTAAAAAGTTTTCAAGCGTCAAGAAACGTATGCAGGGCACAGCCAAGTTGATCCTCGCGAAAACCGCGAAAGCCTAAATTACCATAATGTCCTCCTCTGCGGGCAATGGCATTCCTGGTACAGCAATTTGCGAAGCAGAGAAGCGGTGCACAGGCTCACGATGCCACACGCAAAACACGCCGAATGACAAATTGCATAGTACCCTTCTTTCTTTCATGGTACTCTCAGCGTAATTCGCCCCTTGTAGGCGAGAGAGAGAGGATACCTTCACCGTTTCAAATAAGTTTTTATGACTATGGGAACATCGTATTCGTTGTAAATAATTTAACGCAGACATTGTTCAAAGAAAGGAATAAACAGGTTGCTCAAAATTTTTAACTAGACTCAATATTAACTGGACATGTATATTAATAGCAATGTGTGCATTCAAGCGTTGAAACTTAACGACTCGTAACTGTTTGTTGTTAATTAACATAGTTTGAAAAGCTCATTATTAATATACTTTATTTCATATCTCGATCTCGATCAATCACGAAACACCAAACAGATTCTGATTATCGCGGCGATTTAACATATGCATTAGAATCGTATCTGGCCACCCATTCAGTTATCTATGATTATGTAAACGCTTCAACAAACATGTCTTGCGAGATATCGTACGAGTTGTCTGCGTATACTCTAATAGAAAGAAGAGTTTGACCCCTATCGGGCACAGCGGCGCACGCGAGTCTCGCGGCGACGAGCTCGTCTCGAGCAAAAATTTCGCCGTCCTATAATTGCCTTCCTATTTTTTTACGCCTCCGGGCGACTAAGCCTAATGACCATTAAGCTGACAATGGCCGAGGATTGTAGCCCGAAAAATTTAATTATATCAAATCCATTCTACCTGCAACTAATTCCATGTATTACGCGTTATTTAGGGTCGCGCCAAAAACTGCATTCTCCTGCGGACTCGTCCGCAGACTCGTGCAACGGTCCCTCCTTTCGGCGAAAAAATTATCATAATGCGCTCATTAATCTCACGGCGAAAGGAACGACGAAAGTCGCGAAACTGGATAGTCGGAGTTCTCTCTCGGGGAATTTCTTGTTCGCCGCTCGTGAATCTGCGTCGGGCGTTATCTCCGCATTAGGAAATTCCCGGCCGCTCGCTCGTCTGCATTTAACAGGCGTCACGCGCGTCGGCTGTGTACGTTAATACTCTACGATGAATGATCGAGTCGACGCCAGGCAAAAGCCTCACGTGGCATGGAATCATTATGACGATCATTCATGTGTGTCGCAAAGGTTAATTATCGAACGTGAAAAAGTAAGTCGCGTCATCGAACTCTTTGCAGCCTTGGCATCCGCTTTTTTTTTCATACAAATGCGAACTTAAAATGTCTTGAGGCTAACATAAATTACGAAACATAATTAAGAGACAAATGTCACTTGCATCTACCAGTTTTGTTAACATTTAGTGAACAGCATTTAGACAACCGACGCTTATTACTGTAAAAGCATTCGTTTGTTTCTTGTTTGTTTGTTTGTTTCTAATACGCGTAACGCAAAATATTATCCAAATTTCCAATTCTAATCGCAATTGTACACGGAAAGAACGGTTTTGCTGAAGTATCTAAAAATTTAGTCAGATACAGATCTGAAAATAATTATGTTGGATTATCCAACGCTCAAGCATAATGACAATGCTGTAAAAAATTTTGACATCCTAACAAACAGCTTGAGC
>NJRQ01000251.1:178729-203761 GCA_003063805.1 Aphaenogaster ashmeadi | reverse complement strand
ATTGTTTTTTGCGACCCAAAATCTATAAGAACCACCTACTCTGATCCCAGTTGATTTTCACAAATTTCTTTTCGTGGTCCTGTGTAATTAAGTATTATAAAGGAGAACAATTCGTTGTATGTTTACTATTAAACATTGAGATATTTGATTACACTGAATATAGTTCTTCAATATTAACTTGTAAAATTGTGTTAATATACCAATCAGACGATGACTGCAACGGCACGCCAAGTTAATCTAAAAAAAGGTTGCAGCAAATATTGCATAATCAGGTAGAAGTGTTCGGCGCAGCTGCCTCTCACGCACAATTTATCCACTTGATCGCATTACGGCCTCAAAAGGTATAAACTCATTGAGCGCAACGTCGCGATCCAATCTACAGACGGCCTGATTGCGATAGGCTCGTTTAGATATCGGCGGGCCTTAAAGGCCCGGCGCGGCTATGTGACGATCGGGTGCGCTCGTGTAAATAAATGATTTCGTATTAACAATCGGCATTGAATGGAGGCCCGCCCGTATATCAACTGCATTTGTTAGCGGGCGCGCCTCCGACGTTCGACGTTGAAAAATGTACCCTGCGCCCAATCGTCCGGCAATATTTCAATATTAGTTTAGCCATTGTGCGCGCGAGACCAGTCCGCGAAGTGGGCGCCGGATGAGCAGCGAGCTTCTTTATTCGCTCGGAGATAATATTTGCGCGTGATTGGCTTGCTCCCCGATGTGATATTTTCTTTTTTCCGCGACCGAGTCGAACATTTCATCGATTAAGAACTCTGTGTCATAGTGAAAATATTTGCTGCCCGACCCGATAAAATCCACCGTAATACATTGAAGATATTTCCACACGGAGAAAATTTTATATTAAAAATTACTATGTACGGCAGTAGCCGTGGACCATTGCTGGAATTATAAAAATTTTTATTATGTTTTTCACTAATGAGTTTAATAATTATTAATATAACATAGTAAAAATTTTTATAATTCCAGCAATGGTCCTCGGCTACTGCCATACATAGTAATTTTTAATATAAAATTTTCTCCGTGCACGGTATCTTAGAGCTAAATAATTATGCGATAACAATTACATTTTGCGTCTGAAAATATAAGGAATGATCTCTTGATTATTATAAATTGGCACATAGGCGATTTTCCGAATATCTAATATAATTGTAAAATTCTACAAATACACTACACAAAAAAGAATAGGGAACACTTTTCATACCCTAAAAATTAGGCTATTTTCAAACCGCTGCAACTCGGCGAAAAATCATCGTAGATAAAAGTTTAAAAAAGCATTTTAAAGCTTGAAGTTTCAACTTTAACGAGTTATCAGTCATTTTTTAAAATTTGATTATCTTCCTTGTTCTGTGCTTTTAAAAAGAACACATTGTTTTTTTCTTTAAAATTACGCACTTTTGACACTCTGCAGCTCGATCAGAAAATTTCTCTCCAAAAATTCGACTCAATAGTTCCATAAACTACATTTTACCTACAAAACGCTTTTTTAAAGATCCTCCTACGATTTTTTTTGACCGAGTTACACGATTTTGAAGCTAAACCTGCACTTTTTAGAAAATATGTCAATACTCGGCGAAAAATCATCGTAGATAAAAGTTTAAAAAAGCATTTGAAGCGCGTTAAAGGTAAAACTTCAAGCTTTAAAATGCTTTTTTAAACTTTTGTCTACGATGATTTTTCGCCGAGTATCGACATAATTTCTAAAAAGTGCAGGTTTAGCTTCAAAATCGTGTAACTCGGTCAAAAAAAATCGTAGGAGGATTTTTAAAAAAGCGTTTTGTAGGTAAAATGTTGTAGTTTATGGAACTTGAGTCGAATTTTTGGAAAGAAATTTTTTGATCGAGCTGCAGAGTGTCAAAAGTGCGTAATTCTAAAGAAAAAAACAATGTGTTCTTTTTTAAAGCACAGAACAAGGAAGATAATCAAATTTTAAAAAATGACCGATAACTCGTTAAAGTTGAAACTTCAAGCTTCAAAATGCTTTTTTAAACTTTTGTCTACGATGATTTTTCGCCGAGTTGCAGCGGTTTGAAAATAGCCTAATTTTTCGGGTATGAAAAGTGTTCCCTATTTTTTTTTAGTAGTGTATAATATTCATAATAATATCTAAATATGATTCATGTACTTTTAATCTGTAAATAATCTTTTCTTTATCATTGGTTCCGTAACTTTTCATGCCACTGCTCGAGACAAGAAAATGAACGATCGACAGGTATGTTCGAGCATCTACAATATGTTGGACGAGTAATATCGCTTCAAGAAATCGATAATAAATCATGTGAGCAGTTAAACGACGTTCTTTGTGTCATTGGCCGCGTTCGTTCTTCCGTTCAAGGCTCCTCGCGCGAATATTTCCTGCGCAGATGTGCCCACGCGATTCCGACCGCAAATCAGAATTGAAAATGTGTTTTCCCTTGTATATTGATTCAGCTGACACCTAATGCGTCATCACGTCGTATGAAAATGAATTTTAATGTGTAATTTGCGGCTTCATTTGCACGCGAACAAGATGCGTCGAGAAAGAATTCTCGCTTCTTAGAATATTATCCTCCGTTACATTAGTTTGCAAGTTATATCTTATAACTTAAAAAGTATATTTTCGATGATAGTATTCTGATTTAAATCAACTAGCTTTCCAATGTCTTCCCTGGAAACGGAAGAAACCATTGATACAAATTAATTTATATCATGTACAAGAGAATTCCTCCTTTGTAGCATATAAATTAGAGAATCCTCGCTCGGATCGTGTCAGTTTCGAGACGACCTCTCAATTCGACGCATAAATTTTCCCTTGTACCTCTAATTAAAAATAAAAGCTGCGTTATCAATATTGAACCCCTCCGGATCGTCCGTCTATATCCGGTGGCTGCTCGAGCATAAAACATATTTCTATCGATTCCCTCCGACTTGTAATATGGCTGCACAAAGCTCCGCGAATTGCGGCCTTAATTGGCGCGTTTACCTTACGTTTCCATTTAAATGCTCGGCGAGGTCGCGCCGCACCGCGCGGACGTTCGCGGCGACCTTAAAGCCGGGAACCCACTCTCCTCGTCTCCTATACCGGCTCCCGCCTCCTCGCGACCGGACGAAGAGGGCGACGCAGGGGCGACGCGACGCGCGTCGGCCACGAGGAGCCACGAGCCGTCGCGTGGGACTAAGCGGGTTCTCGACTTCTCTCTCTCCCGCCCGCGACGAGCGCTCTCACGAGTCGCTCCCAAGAGGGCCAAGCTCCTTCCTCCACCTCCACCACCGCGTTCACCACCACCTCCGGCAGCGCGCGCTCCCTCCTCTCCTTCACCGGCGCGGCGGCGATGGCTCTTTTCTCCTCGGGCCCTCGCGCGCTCTCACGAGAGGCTCGTCCCGACCGACGTCCGCTCGCATACTCGGACGACCGCGCGTTCTCACGCGCGTGCACGGGGCACGCACACGAGGGCACGAGTCGACCGCGTGTGCCCACGTGTGGAGAGGGCCGCGGCGCGGCGGGCCGTGAGCGGGAGCGGGAGATGAAAATGTTGATGGAGGATGAGCTCGACGCTGTCGTAGGAAAATCTGAAAGCGCATCGCGCTTTACGTCACAACTGTGACTTATTGCCAAACTGTCTTACCGTTTAATTTAGCCTTACAAAGATAAATGCGATCGTTTTAACAATAGAGATAAGGGTCTACTAATAAAACGAGCAGACGTCACGTTACTCCCGGACTTACGTTAACTCGGCGTAACGCCAGGAAATTTTCCGCGCAAATTATTTCTGCCGGATTTCTGCTCGCTAGAGCTTCTCCAGCAAGCGCGATTTAAAATTATGATTATCGCGATAGTGATGCGCCTCGGAAAACGAGATTTCCTGCCGCTTCGTCATAATTCATTCATCCTGGATGCACGCCAAGTCGCACGTTCGCGGGCACGCTTAAGAGGAAAAACGAATTAGACTCGACTGCCGCTGCCAAACATCGCGTGCCGCTTGCACTTACGCACGTGCGTGGGTGCCTTTTGGCGCCAATAATAACCGAGAGAATCGTCGCTCTCCTCAGGGTGAAAGCCGTTTTCGAGGTGGCGTGACGGGGAGGTCGTCGCGTTACCTTCCTAAATGCTCCCTATGACGAATTCGTATAAATAGTTCTGCAACGCTGCCTTCCCGAGCTGCGCTCGCCTACATAGTTCGTATGACTTCATATCGCCTTGTAGAAAAGCGACGCATCACGGGAAATTTCTTGAAACGGTTCCATAAAGAAATATTCGATCCTCTAAATATCGTCGAAGTCGGACTAATAATACCACACGATGTCGGGAATCGTAGAAATTACGCTCTCTCGGACATAATGGAGTGCGAGTTACAACTCACTCGGGCATAATAGAGTGCTCCTCTGAAAAGGGGCGAGGAATAAACAGCCTTGCCAAAAAGTCAAATCAAATCAAGTTGACTAGCGAAGATAAGTTTTGTCAACGCGCACCGTCATTCCGTCGCTCATTGGCAAGCGGAGGACCCGTGACGACGTAATAACGGACGTCTCCGCCGCGTTGGATACCCACGCGTACTTGACCGCTACTGGCCCAGGGCCCACCGCAGTCGTCCGTAATAATAAGGCTCGGAATAAGTTATTATGTACCCTCATACCCAACGCTGACTCTTCGACCGCGTCTCACGGACACCTCTGCGACTGTATAAGTCAGCGTGCACGAATGCATTCACGCATAAGTAACGCATACTGGCCGTATTCGGGATGCACCAGGAACATGCGCGTCGAAATACGGAGATCTACTGTTCACAATTTGAGGAACAATAACGAGGGGTAAACCGCTGACCAAAATTGTGTACACCAATGCCTAGTAATGCCCAAATTGGGCATTACTAAGTACACAAAAGTACACTAAAAGTACACAATTTTTGGGCATTACTAGTGAATTTTTTATGTAATGCCCACTAATGTGCCCCAGTAATGCCCACTAATGCCCCAAATCCGTACACCGCAATGCCCTCAGCGGTTTACCCCTCGAACAATAATTTCATGCGGTGAACATTAGTCATCGATCGAGCACAATATTTACGTATGATTCACACATCTCGCGCGTCCAACGTGGAACTGCATAAAGAATTAATCTGCCGACAGGTTTCTAAATCGTCATTCTGGAAACTACCGAGCCATTATTCGTGATATTTACGAAGCATCCTATGTATACGCGAAAGGAGGCGTATACTAATTAGGAATGGTGACCGAGGATTTGAATTGTACGCTCAGCGAGGGAAAGGGGATCGTGGGCAGCTGCGGAAAGGGTATAATTTTGTATGTCCCGGACGAGTCGCCCTTGCCCGCGCTTATAAATTCCACGGAGGCTTTCGTTGCTACTAATTGACCCGTTCGTTGGCGCTCCCGCGCCCAGTCGTTACCGCTTCGAGGAACATCTTCGAACAAATTAAAAGCTGGCCCCGCGCCCTCGTCCGCTCCGGCTGCATCTTAATCGAACTATCTCGGAAATCTTGATGAAAATCGCCGAAAATCGCGTACGAGCACCGCACGGCTGCTCCATTGTTCGCGCCGGTGGGCTAATAAAAATTCGCGATGGTGTGCCGTGGCGAAACGCCAATCAACGGAGACGTATAATCAGGCTACAACAAATAAAGCAGCAGCTAGGAAGAGAGCGTCTGAAATGTTAAATTGGTCTAGATTAAGACCCTGGCTGCACTTTCGTTGCGCGAGGAGCAGTTGCCTACTGTGCGCAACCCGATGATTATCCTCGGCGGGGACTCGAGCCACCGAAAAATTGGCATTGAAATACCGCGAGACAGTTTTACGGCAGTTGATAGGCCCGATAATGGCCTCAAATATTTAGAATGCCTAAAATGCCTGGAGATTCGCAAAAAGGATTCTCCCATAAAATAATGGCACGTAAAATACAGGTAAAAATAATCTTATGGGTGCTTTACATTATAGTGCTCCTTTACAATTATCTCATAATCAGTGTAATCAAAATGTATTTCAACGCAATACTTATTTGTGAATTTTCGACGACAGTTTCAATCTTCAATTGAATTTCCGTGCAAATGACATTAGTATTCCTCTGATAATTACACATCTCATAAAACCATCCAAGCAAACGGATCTGTCGAGCGGGCATTCGTGATGCATCTCTTCATGAATATCTTGGGTACGCAGGTGCGTTTAAATGTCATGCGTGTACACAGTCGCGACCGACAAATGTAACTTAAGTATCGGGAGAGACGGCGTAGGAAAATGAACTCTCTTGTGTTTGATATTAATTCCACGACCGGGGCGCCGATGTGTAAAAAGTTAATTAAAACACGGCTATCTACCGTCGTTCCATCTGTTTGCTCATTAATAGTAGCCCGGCGTGTCCAATCCATTGATTGGACCGCGCTATGCCAACCGATGGCGATCTACCGATGGAATAAGAGTCAATCGACTCCTTCGAGAAGTAATTAAGCGGCCTCGGGAGAAGGATCTCGCGCGAGACCCGGCGATCAAGTAGGCAACTCGAAATTATCAAACGAGCAAAAAAAAATCTTTTGTGCCTGGGCGAGAGAAGGCCGCGATTTTTATCGCGGCGACGCGCCATGAATATTTATACGCGACAATCTGACACGTACGCGAGCGGCCAATATGTTACGTCGCGCGACTTCGCGCCGCGATCACTGACGGTAGATAGGAACGGCCGTTGTCAAAATCGTCGCGATAAATCCGTCCGTGTCTGGCGAGTCGATTATCGCGGACCTTTATGCGATTCGACGATTAGACCGGTAGGAGACTGCCGAGAGGCGAAGACGATAACCGCTGCTGGCGATGGCTTGACCGCTTATTTATCTGACTTCGATTTCCGATACGTCGGGAGGAATCTGCAAGAGATTATACTTGGTAGCGTCGTATTTGACACGGTAAATGATAAAGTGAGATTACGTAATAAAAAATCTCGTTGGTCGATTTGGGCTTTCATTGATATTCCATTCGTTCGGAGTTGATCCACGCACGGAACGTACGCAGCGGCTTCAAACGGCGGTCAAGAATAAATCGAATATCGGCACGCCGTTGCCAAGCAAGACGAATTACGGCACTGCTCGACTGATTAGAATTTTACGATTGCGCGCATCATATTTACGGTATATTGAGTTGGGAATATGATACGTATTGCGGCAATCTTCGTAGTCGTGTTCAGCATAAATTTTGCTATCGACTAACATCGTAATGTCACAATATCTGTTACAGCTTACCGACTATTTATATTTTTTCGAAAGAAGTTCTTTGTAACGTTTCAGATATGAACATATACAGGGTGTCCCATGACTCGAGGTCCATACACTAAGGGCGTGTTATTGAAGTCATTTAGAGTTGAAATTGTTTAATAAACATATGTCCGTAAATGCTTCCTAACAGAACTACAACCATTGAAAGTTGATGTGAATATTTGAAACATTTTCTGTCAGTCTGGTATTGTTTTATTAATTCTTGTCTTATTGCCTATTAATATGTTTATTAATAATTGTCTTATTAATTAATAAGAAATTCTCCTGGCATGGTGGAGCGAACTGTTAGATCACTTTTACGCAGGGCAAGACTTTGTATTGAATCTGCAGGAGATAATTTTAAACAGAATTTGCAATACATTTGTAAATAAACAAGTTAAATTAAATGTCCTTTTTCTTTCCTTTTTCAAATATTCACATCAATGGTTGTAGTTCTGTTAGGAAGCATTTACGGACATATGTTTATTAAACAATTTCAACTCTAAATGACTTCAATAACACACCTTTAATGTATGGACCTCGAGTCATGGGACACCCTGTATAATGGCCTTAAAGTCTCTTGTACCTTATTGAGAAACTTCAAGAACTCTCGAGAACTTCATCGAAGATTCAGGCATCTTAAGAATGTGTATCGATCACGAAATAAATTCTCGGAACATAAAATTTTTATTCGAGTCACTCGAGCGCGTGTAACGTGCATTAATCCCAAGTATCAGCCGCGCTTTCAAGGTATCTGTATCTTCTCGGACGAGCTGCGCTGGAATCCCCGACAAGAAATGTCTCTTACCGAAATGTCTCTGGGGCCGTTCGCGAACAAGGGAGGAGGACGACGAGGAGGACAGGCCTTTTCAGACCTGCAGGACACGTCTCAAACTCGAATAAGCGATCTGCGGTCCACGAGCAACGTTCGCGAGAGACCAAATTTGGCGGCATTGTGAGGGCCAGCCGCTGGGCGGACAGCTGTTTCCCAGGGTCGCGGCCGCCAGGAGCATCGACGAGCAACAAGACAATTCCATATGATTTATATTTATGAGCACTCCAGCATTTAATAGCTGCCGCTCGCGAGGGCGCACGCGGCATTGCGCTCACCGAGTCATTCCGCGCGAGGAGGCCGCACCGACCGGGAGACCGGGGCCTCGTTTCCAGAGCATACGAGACGTCAGCGAACGGCTCGCAAGAGCTCGCATGAGACGTCGCAGTTAATCTCTTCCTCGTTTCGCGCGAGGCGCGACGGCGAAGGGGCGTTGCGCCGCGAACGTTTAAATTGAAGCGCTATTCAGCCCCTGGTGCGATTAGTACGCTCCTCTTTTTCTCTTCGCTCCCCGAGACCTTCTCTAACACTTTGAAAAAGCTAGAATGGAGCTTACGTTCATTAGTCTAACGAAATGATGAATGACAATGATTTCTTCACTGTTGTATTTACAGGCAATGAAAAAGGTTATTCACAATACATGTTAGAATCAAAGAATAGATAGTTTTGATTGCGTTAAGTGGAAAGAGTATTTTACACACGCTAATTTCGTCATTAATTCTCGATTTCTTCCTTCTAAAATGAACAAGCGTTTATCAAAGAATAAGTTGTATTTAAAAAAGAGAAAACATGTTAAACATATTGAATGTGTGTGAAACACGGTTATCAGGCAATTAAGTCACGTTTCGTCGAAGAGCGAAAGGTCGGTATAATCATTATATACATCCTTCGATTTTGTAAAAATTCTTCTTTGAAAGTAACAAGTAGTGCAATATTATTACTCTTCGTATTTCGTTTCAGACAACTGCCCGCATATGGAAATCGCACCGAGTTATTGTATTTTTTAGTACATTTATTATAATTAATAACTGTCCTCTACCGTACATTCTCTTAATAATTATGTAAACGCAACCGTCAGTGCTAGCAATGGTACAGTCGACTGATTCTCCAAGCCAGTGTTTGTCAACTGTAAGATTCATGTAAACCACACATAAGAAACAATCATGGTCTAAACATGGAACTGTCGCAGAAATAGAAGATAAAATTAAATTCTCAAATTTAAATATCCAAGAGTAAAGTACAATATAAATATAAATATGCTACCTCAATTATTTTTTGTGTCGTAATCATACGCCGATGTTATCAATTAAATATCTTCAATTTTTGACAGGCAACTCTACGTTGCAAAAGCTCGGTGGACAGGTGCGTGGGATCAGGATTTCGTGTTCCAACGATCGAAAAAGTTGATGATCACTGTGCAAGAGTACCGAAGGCTGTTAAAAGTGACCGTAAAGGCAAGCGCGCGCATGACACACAGCAATGAACGATCCCGATCGATGCCTCCGGCCCCAGGTGCAAACTCTCTGTGCTCTGATTGCGATCTTGTATCTGCGACTCGTTAAATCAAGACGTTACCACGATATCATCTTACGCGGGCTTTTTCTTCCGCGCGTTTATTTCTTCTCCCGTACGTTTATCTCCACGAGGGACTGCATACCGTTCTTCTTTCATACTGCCGATTCGAATGCGACTCCTATTCGTTTTATCACGATGGTTCGGCCCCATTAATCTCGGATACGCACCTTGTGTTTGGATGTGTAAATTTGAACGCGCGTTAATTTAATACGCCCTACACCTTTCTCGGAACAACGTAGTCGCGATCTGTCTGATATCTTATATCCTGCACCAACAAGTATTAACATTCGGACTCTTGTATATAGTTATATATGTAGCTGTAATCTTATACTCTGGCACGCGTTTCTCTCTCGGGACTCGCTAGCCATTATCAATTTTCAATAATTTTACTAAAAAATATATTAAGAATTTTATTCCTGTAAAAAATATATCTTTTAAAAAGAAGTTCTCCATGGTTGACTGGCAATAATGACGCATTTTTCATCAGTATTATAACGCGAGAGTCGAGAACTTCGGCTTTAAGAAATCGTGAAAGAAATCGCGCGCCGCCGTTCGCCAATCAGCGATTCGTCGCTACAAACGAGGGAAAGGCGTCGGTCCTGATCGCACAAGCGTGGCAAAGAAACGTGTCGATGTCGGACTGCGGAATGCAGCGCGCAGTAAGCTCTTCCGTGACAACGTTAATTAGGCGCAGAACGCCGGCATTAAGGGCGTCATTCCGAAAGTTCTGCCGATCCCGCGGCTTTCTCGGTACCGCGCTACCTGCAACGCTAAAAATCGTAATTAACGAGCCGGCATAAACTCCACCGGTCCACGGAATGCTATTCTAATTGTCGTCGTTAGCGGCAAGAACTTCGTTAAGGCGCATAGACCGCGCATTTGCAATTTCAATATTTTAACATTTTTAACTATTACGCGCCAGCCGCGGCACGATGGTATCGTAACATATTATAATTTAGTGGTTCGTTAGATAACGTTTTAAGCATTAATTTCCGGTATAGATATGAAGTAACATATTAATAATATTAATTAATTTGTTTAACTAGGAAAGACGTCAAACTTTTTTATGCCAATAAGGTAATTGGAGGAAAGACGCCAAACATTTTGTATTTAATTTATAAAAGAAATAATATATATATTTCGATTAATTCAAATAAATGTATTTGTTATTTATAAAATACAGTATTAGAAAACACTATAAAATGAACATAAAGTAGTAGTTAACTTATAAACCTATAAACGAATTCTGAATCATGGTTGCTTGGCATCTTCCCCCCTAATTATCTTATATTGAAGCAATAAGAAAATATATATTAAATAATTAAATAATGAAAATATCTTCCCTGAAATTGGTATCGATTGGTATCGATCGGTAACATCCTCCAAAAGGATTTTATAAAAATAAAAGAATAATATTTGTCACTTTCCAATATTAAATTACCCATGTTCCCCTCGAATTTACCGTCCCCGAAATTATGACCTTCCTGTGCCACCGAGAGAGCAGGTACGCGGCGGATCCCGCTGTCGCCACTGAAAATCCTCGTGGTGGAAAGGGATACCCTTTATTTGCATGCAACGTCTCTTAATAGCTGGGGCACATCCTCAACGACAGAAGAAAACCGGTACGCACTTGCATCCGCCCGCTGCCTCGTTATTATGCACCGCGACCTCTTCGACCTCGATTCCCAGGGCGGAAATTGGTTTTATAATTTAAAGCAGGCATGCACACACGCCGTAATCGAAGCCGGAGAAATACCGCGTTACGTCGCGCATGCATGCCCGATTTCACATGCGCGCGCCCGTCCCTTTACAAATCACTTTCCCTGATTGACGCTCAATGCCTGCCCTCGAACTTGTCCCGCTCGATTCGATCGGGCCCACGCCTTATTATATCAAGCGTGGGGCCCCTCGGAGATGTCTATCGAACAGTTCGTGCCCCGCTCTTTTATCGAACCCACGGATCGAAATTCCCGACCCCCCCTCCTGCCGGCTCGCGGTGCTCCTTTTTCGTAGGACGATGACGACTGGTGCAGCGGAGGCGTGCGGGCGCGCTGGTAAACGGCAGGTGTATCGAGAAGAGAATAACGTCGTACGATAGTCAGCTCGCTTGCGCGTCTTATTGCGTGCCTTCCCTGCCGCAATGTGCGGCCGTTACAGCGGAGGCCAGTGCACCAGCGAAAACAAGAGTCAATTTAAAAAAAGAAATCTCGCGGCCCTGATTGCACATTGAGTACATGCGAAAATATCCTTCAGTATGCAGTATCAGAAAAAAGAAAAGTGTCGGACCATCATAAGCATTGTGATAGTGAATTACAGGCAATCGCTGCCTCGAGGCAATCGCTCGCGCCGCTGCCGTCGAAAAGAGTCGAAAGCCATCTCGGCGGCCCGCTGTCAATGCAAATATCTCTCGCAGCATTTAAACGCTTTAAACGTCCACCGGCTGGTGCTCGAGTTGATAACATATTTTAGTCGGAGCCGTTAAAGCATTCGCGACCACACACGCGCGCGCGCTGCGTGTGTGCATTGTAAAAAAGATCCTCCTCGGGCTCGAGGCCGATTGCTCCGGAATTGATTGACATGTTGTCTAATAACGTCTAATAATAATGTATTTTTCGGACCACCAACGTTTTGTGACGATTTCGATAAACATCCTGTCCAACCAAGGTCCGACCAAATCCGCATCTTACCTCGACTAATGACTTACTCTCGACCCCCAATTTGTCCCGCTACGGGGGCAGAAACTGTCTCCAGGGTACACGTGCCCTTCCTCGGTAATTATATATTAGGCCACGAATGATTTGCACACACGATGGATGCGAGAGCCGCCAGGATTTAGGATCCTCTTCGAGCTATTACATGAAGGAGCTATCCGTTCGGAATTTTAAAGGAATTAAGGAGAGCGGGTAGTTTTAGCTCTCTAACTTTACTTCTTAATTCATTAATATTTCATGCAAGTAATAGATTGAATAGCCATACTCGATTATTTTCCAATACATTCCGAAATAATAACAATATCTAATGAAGGAACGCGAGCAAGCGAAAAAATTGTAATACTAAGCGAAAAAATTGAGCTTTAGAGATAAAGTTTAAAGCCGATATTACTAGCTAGTATTATTTCCTGACATCTTGCAGCTTGGCCGACGACATCTACGACTCGACAACATCTCGCGAACGACTGAACCATGCGGTGGTTAAAATACGTTTATTTTCTTAAATCCAACGGTAACGTAGAACAAATGTTCCGCATCGGATATGCGTTTTCAACAGTCCTTTATGACGCAGCGCATCCCGCACAGATATTTTTACATTCTAAACGATAAAGCTAATAAAAGAGGCTTACTTATGTAAGAGGTAACGCAGCATTAATGCGTTAGAAATTAACGTAAGAGAAACCTTGAAGGCAACATAAGTTCTGCTTAACAATGCTTTCTAATGGTATTCTTCCTCACAAAAGAAACGATTCCGCGCGGTGTAAAATCTTGAGAGGGAAAGAGACGAGTCGCTGGGTATCTTCCAAGGCACGTAGGCAATAAGAACGTACATTCTACTGGAAACGGTGAATGGTAAAATATGCGAGGTGCCACGTTCATCATACGTCTTGCAAACAACGTTATCTTCAAAGATAATTAGATACGTTTTCACAGCTCGTCCTGCGCGCATGCATTCCAGTTAAAAGACTTAGACGAATATCTTAACGTCCGACAATGTGACGAGCCGCAGCCTGTGCATTTCTGACCGACCGCGCTTAAGTAAAGCTATCCCCGCGAGGTATTATATTCCACAAGGAAAGAGAGCTCTTTCGGTACAATTTCCGAAAAAGTCTGTTTCGGCCTGCGCCGTACTGCCCACCCGCCTTTCTGCATACGCTGTACCTGGGCTTAGGGTTCTTCCGGTTTTTTCTCCGTTTTCTCAACGAACGAAGTATCAACTATGGAAAAATCCCAATTGTGGTCTTCTAAAGACCGTCGCCGCTCTCTTCACAACTCTTCCAGTTCGATGCCAGTGATTTCACAGTTTTACAAAGCCGGAAACCTAGCGGGCACATCAGTGTGGTCTTCTTCTTTGCTGAATGCCAGAGGCTTCTCGATATGTGTAACAAGGCATTAACTTTCTAATTACTATCATTATGTGTTGAATTTCTTGCTATACTCGTGAAAAATTATAAACATCTCAAGTTTATTTATCTCACGGAAAGAACGGTTTTGCTGAAATATTAAAAAATTTGGCCAGATACAGATCTGAAAAATAATTTTGTTGGATCATCAAAATAATTATGTAGGACGCCTAAAATATCAAAACTTTTTGCAGCATTATCATTATGTTGGAGTGTCCTACATAATTATTTTGATGATCCAACAAAATTATTTTTCAGATCTGTATCTGGCCAAATTTTTTAATATTTCAGCAAAACCGTTCTTTCCGTGGCATAAATGACATAAATAATTTTAAAAAGTACCATAAATGCATTCGAAAAGAATTTTAATTTGTTTGCTCTGTAAAAAAAAGACACGCCTCTTGTAGCTGGCAAGTAAAATGAAGAAAAGATCTGGAAAAGCCGAGCGGAAACGGCGCCGGCACAAAGACGGCGCCGCCCTCTTTACAACTCTTCTGCCCACCCCCGAACCTCCGACAGGAACCACGCAGTTTCTCGGATCCTACGGCCCGGGGGTAGCAGGAATCGCGCCAGTGTGGTCTTCCATTCTGGCAGACGTCCGCCCCACGCGACCTCAATTTATTCGACACCTCCCCTCGCCTTCAGCGCTCGGAAACTGCTCTGGATCTCTTCGAGACGAGACGAGCGGAGAGCGCGTTGAGACTGCGAAGAGAGACGAGCGGAGGGAGGTTTGGCCGACAAGAGCGCGATCACGCTCGTAACAGAGTTATTATGCTAATGGAGAGACGAATCCTAATTACGGCCAACGTATCTGCCGTTCGATCGCCCATCTTGCGCAAGCTCGATGTCACGATGTAAACCGTAAGCCTTGAGTTTAAACGGTTTTTAAGAGTTGTCGTGATTTGAGATTAAATTGAATTTGGGTGTGGTATAAAACGATGATGGAATTATGCCACGCGACGCGATGCATATCGCTGAATGCGTATTATGATAATTATGATAATTATGCGCCATCGACTACTTATTGATTATGACCACCGAAGAACTCCGACGTCAAGCTGAGATTGATCGCGCATAAAAAGAGATAAGATGCGTAAAATTAAATCGGTTATCGGTTATAAATCGATATTTCGGTTTGATCGCCGGAACTGAATTTTTAATATTCTCGAGCGAAACGATTGCCAAGGGGTGGTCTCAACGGCAGCCTTTCTAGGAAGACGGACATTATGCCGCGAATTAGGACGTTAACAAGCAGCGCGCGTGTCATTAGCGGAACGATTAAGTCGCAAGGAAAAAGAATCATGCGGGCAGTCTCGCAACATGAGCATCCACGACATCCCGTATAACATAAACTACCAAAATACTCGGAATTATGTCACTTAACTATAAAAATCTTGATGCACGATGCTATAAATACTTTTTACAATTTTTCTATTTTCGTAAAAAAATAATTAAAAATTTTAACGGTAGATATATTTTTTTATATAAAATGATAATGAAAGAAGAAGATCGTACTTCTCTTTTTTCTTTGAAAAATAAAAAAGTGGATATAAGGATATTAAATTTATATAAGACAAGTTCAAACATAGTTTACGTATGGCCTAGACTAAATATAGACGATCGTAATCGTAACCCCCCCCCCTTCGTAATTGCAATTACGAAGAGTTTGCTTCTTGCTTCGGTGAAATGACGCGAGTGTATTCCTGGCGCGAGAGCGAGATCTCCCCATCGATGCCACCCAAGCTTTAATGCCCACTCTCGCGAGGCTAAAGCGCAGGGGTGTGTCTGCACCTGTACCTTGAATTAGGCCAATTCAAATTTTAATCGGTCCGCCACCCAGAGCGCATCGCGCGGCTTCCAGGAGCCACTACCATGACGATCCTCCCGTGGGATCAATTGCTCTATAATTTTATTCGCGTCAATTAACTCGATCGAGCTAATTACTTACGCCCGGCTCACACGCAACATTATAGAGAGAAATCGTCGTCAATTCAAGCGCAATCTTGAAATAACGAAGAACGGCACGCAAACGGTTTTTCCCATGGCCCATTTTTCTTCATCAGTATTCATTTAGATAAAAGCAAGAGGGGTATGTCGGTGAAAGGATTATCGGCTTGAGCGTATTTGCAATCAAAATAACGCGAAGCGACATACCGAAAGACGCAAAAAAGCGCAATTACTTTTCCCCGCGATTATTTTGTAACGCCGTAAGAAAATAATCGCATAATTAGTGAGGCTAGTCGTGATTGCTGAAGGAGAGCGAATGAGTCCGGTTTTTCGATCATCACCACGAAAGAATTCTCCACGGCACAGTGGAAAATTTGCGTCATCAAAGTATTAAATAAGCGATAATTGCGCTTAATGTTGCAACGCCCTCGCCCCTCGCTCGTTTATTCGAAAAATTGAGTCATTATGCCGTTACCGCAGGTTAACGATGCACCGTTTCGAGGCGGTCGAGCAGTACCTAGCCTCGACTGCCTTTGTTCTCCGGCAAACACGTATACGCGCCGCAAAAAAATTTTCGACCGTGGCGAAACTATTATTGTGAGCGTGCAAGGCGGAAAATAAGCAAGAAACTTACTTTCAAAATCTTTTTCATGTATGCATTACTTAATTTGATGGCAAAAAGAACGGCGTTACACGTTGAGAAATTTATCTCGCGAATTAGTGGCATTAAAATAAAAAATATTTAAATAAACGTATCATAAATATCACAGATCCTTCAGCTGAAATCACCGTTTGCAATAAAACAACGAAATCTACTAATGATCTCGTGTCGGCACACGGACCTTTTTTTCTAATATTATACTTAATACTTATACTTAAACCCCCGTTTCCCACGGTTCGCGAACTCTGCGAGATCCGAGGCAAAACCGTGACTATGATGCTACCTCCGCGCTTTTGGCAAAAATGATGTAATAACGTCGGTTGCACGCAGAGACGCGCTCCGGCGAGTCGCTTTATAACGCCCTAAATTAAGACCTATCTTCTCTCACACTACTGCCTATTCCCGCCGCTGGACAACCCGAATGTCCCGCAGGACGGTCTCTCCCGCAATTTGGCGAAATTACAGGGTGGCGTGGCATTGATTAGGGGGGGACGATTAAACAATCTAGGCCTCCCTGGTAGAACTTCTGGGAGGGCGAGGACTACTCTCTCTCTTCCGAAGACGCGGCGTGTCTATTCGGCGTTGCGCGCACCCTCCACCTCATCCTTGCTCCCTTTTCTCCTTCCTGGCGAGGAGCGCCCGCTCGCGCAGGCAGATGATCGCCTTCGGGCCATGCACTCAAAATGAAGCAGTTATACGACCGAACTAATAACATATTTAGGAGGGCGAGCGTATCCCCACCGAAATGTGCTCGCGACCTCCCAAGACGGGCACGCTTCCAGGGCGCGCGTCGCGTCAAGCTGGATCGAGGGCAAGCACGAGATCGATCCCCTCGTGAGAGAGAATCCCTTGGCATACTAAAATAACAGTTTGATCGCCCTGGGAGAATATTGGTATTCACGGAAATGAGAATTCTTTTTGTTAAACGATATAGGCAATCACGCTCGTACAACATAATTATATATTAAATCAATATAAATGTACACGGAAAAAACGATAAGGTTGCCACAACCACAATAATAGTAACATTTGGTACAGCCACGTCCTGTGGTTGTCACATTCACATTGATGTGAAGGCAACTATATGCATTTGGTACAGCAAACATAGTGAATGTTGAGACAAACATATATAGATGCACTACACAAAACAATGTAAATGTGACAACCACAGGACGTGGCTGTACCAAATGTTACTATTATTGTGGTTGTGGCAACCTTATTATTTTTTTCGTGTAGTAACATTGTATTATAAGTAATGCTATATTTTAAGATTAAAATAAATATTTAATGTCTCAAGAAAGTGATATTTTTTAGAAATTTCCATAGGACACAGATGTATCTGAAATATTCTTCGGAGCATGCCAAAATAGGCAAAACCGCGCTGCCAGACGTCGGACGAGACTTTACTTTAAGAATGGATATATTCCGCATATAGTAGCCGCGTTTTTTCCTCCCATTTCCGAGGATAAATCCGAGACGGGCGAGTCGGACGAGAAACAGGCCCGACAATGCCTCTGGTTTCCATGGACTTGAATTCTCCACAATAGAACAGCCGAAGGCGCCCTTTGTCGGCGTCCAGCTTTTACCAAGTCACGACGTTTACGGTCAAGCCGGACCACCAGCACGTGCCAACCGACCTGAAACACATGTTTCAACTTTCGCAAGACCGTCCCATACTCACAGTCAGTGGGTGGCTGCAAACGTCAGCGAATATAGAGCCACGCAGGCCATGAAATGCTCCCAAAAATCTTAAACTTCTAAAGAGAGCCACAATTTTAGGAAAAAAACGTTAAGAGATCTTTAAGCCAGATAGATTATGCTGCCGACAAAGTTAAAAAAGAATTAATTGTAATCTTTCATTTTCTGGATATACACGGAGAAAATTTTATATTAAAAATTACTATGTATGGCAGTAGCCGTGGACCATTGCTGGAATTATAAATTATTTTTACTATGTTTTCTATAGAAAAACATAATAAAAATTTTTATAATTCCAACAATGGTCCACGGCTACTGCCATACATAGTAATTTTTAATATAAAATTTTCTCCGTGTAAAGTAACATTTATAATAAATATAATATCAGTTACATATTACACTGAAATATTTATTATCGAACATTCAGGACATTGTTATGTGCGCGGTACGCAAAAGCAATTAACTGGATGGAATTAATTAGCACAAATGAAATCGTATGCCGCTCGAGTGATTACGGCGATCGTTATGACTGTAGCTTCTGGAAGCTGCTTGGGTGGCGAGTTGATTAAAATTTGAATTGGCCTAAATCTGATACACACGGATACACCTGAGAACATGGCAGACTTGAACGCGCGTTGTCTTCATTCTAAAGCGCTATTAAATTTTAATCACCGAAACGAAATTCAGTAGACCACCGGCACACCTTATAAAAGTATAATATTTTATGCAAATATATTCAACAATAAGCCATGAAGTGTTCTTTTTGCACATCTTTCGAATCGATTCGTTCAAATATTCAAAGAATACAAAAACAAAGTCGAGTAATACGACCGAATGCAGTAACCGAGAGAATACTAAAATATTCTGTTCTATCTTTTTTAAAGCAAATATGGCGAAGTAGAATCTCGGGATCGCTATATAGGTACATTTTAATATCTCCCGTAATAAAGTTATCATAAAATATTTTTTAAACCGTGGCTAACGAGAAAGTCACTTCATAATCTCGATATTCCTTTTTATAACCACTTATAATAACCATGTATTTGTTCGCCACTAAAATTCATCATTTACGTCATATTGTTGCGGCCGCTCCTCCCATGCGCATTTAATTTGATCGAGTTACTCGAGACGAGAAGATCTTACATGGCGATTAAACGGCCAAATATTCGACGATCCGCTTTTGCAAGCAGGCGGGGTATGGTCGATGGGTGGCGAGTCGATTAAAGCATGAATTGGCCTAATTTCGGTACGCATCGCCTAAATTCGTAATTTAATATGTCGTCGCTAAATGTAACGACGGTCATTTCGAGGGAATGCTGCTTTCGCCTACCAGAGAATGTTCCCTGACGCTCGTGAACTTTTAAACTGCTCCCAGCCACGCATATACGGACCACACACGTACACGAGGATAGACGTTGAAAGCTGTTTACGAAACTCCATTCGATCGAGCCGGCCTGCGTAATTGCGTGTCTCGCGTGTGTATCGAGATGAAAAGCAAATTTGGCTTTTACGGGGGACAGCGCTGAATGTGTCGCGCGCATTCCGCTGAATTTAATTTCCCTCGATCGAGATGGAGAGATAATCTTCGCTGATACGTTGTTTACATTGTAATCAAAACTAGCAAACAAAAAAATGACTAATTAATATTTTTCGGAATACGATTACGAGAGAAATTTGTATTTTGAAAAGGAATAGTCTCATTCCAAATCCCGCGTTATGTAAATATGACTATGTAATTATTAATTTATTTTTCTTAAATATAGTTTAGTCTGCCAGTAATTATAGACAAAAAATGTACTTTATTAATTCGACTAACTGGCAATAATATAGACAATGATTTCAGATTTGGGTCTTCAAACCAAGGGTCGAAACGTTGTGAAACCTTTGTTTATATTATTGCCAGTTAGTCGAATTAATAAAGTACACTTTTTGTCTATTAATTTATTAAAGATGAGTAGTCACGTCCAGTATTTCTCAGATAATACCGTTAAAAATCAAGTATGAAATACTATAAAAGGAATGCTCGTCATTGTGAGAAGACTGATGGCATGACGTCTCACGACCGCGTTATTGAGTACGTTAAAGGATTTACCAACATCTCAACGTTCGCATCGGCGAAATCTGATTGCGACAAGCTTATCGTTCGCGAGGAATCTCGGCTTCTGAACGCACACCACACGCAATCATGACCATCGAGCGGCAGAGAGAAACTTAATTCTGTCCCATCGTGAACATTGTTATTTCAAGGCAGGTGCATTCCACAAACAAGATTTCGTACAAACTTATTCGAGCACTCGCTCGTTCGCTCGCTCGCGAATTCTCCATCTCTCGCGTCTTCATTCTCATCGTTCGCGAACGATATTAAGCGAACGTAAAAAGCGAAAGCAGGACGAATCGGCGTAACGAACCGACGGCAGAAGGTTGATATATTTATTGACTCGGCCGGCTTATCGGTTCCTCCCTTCTCGCACAAACGCGAGTTTTCTGCCGATCGCGGCGCGACCGCCCATGTCGAAGGCCCGGGTATCGGCCGACAGAGTCGAATCATATTATGAGAATTTTATCGACGTGCCCCGTGCCCGCGAAGATCGCGAAGAGTGCCGATCGTCGAGTTGTATCGGAGCGCTAATTGCGAGCCGCTTCTTCGACGCCGGGGCACACAAGTCGGCGGTGTACGCGGCTCGTTAAGAGGCGGATCTCCAAGGCGGGTGCGCCGCGGTCATGCTGCCGAAAAAATTCCGCGAATTACGACGGGCCCCGGGGACGCGAATACGGACTGGACAAAGGATTTTTTCTCTGCGAATATTATTGTGCGCAACGATGCATTCGTTGCCGGAAGACGACGACCACCGGGCTGGATGATAAATTAATGGTTAAGACAGCTATACTTAAGCCACACACATTGCAGTTAAAAAAAAACAGAAATTTGAAAAATATTCAAATTTTGAAGCAAGTAAAGAAACAAGACTTCCGCTTTCACACTGAATAATGAATAGCTCATTATCAGTAAGATTAAACCGACAAAAATGCAGCATTTGACGATAGTCATGTTACGTATGTGTAAAACGGATACCATCTCACAATGCCATTTATATCGCAGTTCAAATTACTACACGGAAAGAATGGTTTTGTTGAAATATCTGAAAATTTGGCCAGATACGGATCTGAAAATAATTTTGTAATTAGACCATCAAAAGTAATTAAGTGGGACGCTCAAAATAATTGCTGGAATATTAAAACGGTTTGCAGCATTATCGTAATGTTTGAGCATCGTACTTACAAGTTACTTTGGATGGTCTAACAAAATTATTTTCAGATCTGTATTTGATGAAATTTTTAGATATTTCAGCAAAACCGTTCTTTCCGTGCAGGACATGAAACGAGTAGCATAATTTTTTATTTCTTCGGCACAATCGTATAAAGTGCTATTTAAAGCTTGGATATATCTCACGAGAGACATGCGACCGTGCATCGAGACCACACGAGGATATACAATTTATAAAAAAACTGTTTCCGAAACGACACGACGCGACGGGTCGTTCGATACCATCAAATTCCGCAAAACAAATTCCGCGCGTTATGGGCGATTTTTATCGCTCTCGCTGGTGATTATCGGGCAAGTAAGAGAAAGAAAAAAGGAACACACGTGCGTCAAAGATCGCAATGGCGGGAATTCCGTCCTGTGCTTTCGCGTCTGTAGATCCAACGTGTAGTGAGAGAGGGGGACTGATCGCGGACGTTGGGGACCGGAAAGAGGGTCCCACGAGTGTTTCCACTTATAATAACATTCCGAAACACGTAAATACATTCGAGTGGCACGGCGCGCTGCTGTAGGTCCACGGCAGGAAAGATGGTCCGGTCGGCGGTCGCTGGTTAAAGTCGGATCTACCAATGGCCGACGTAGCCCCGTTTTGTAGCTACCAGTTGTCGACGGCCTTAAGCGATGGTTTCGGTAGAAGTGTTTTTTCTTTCTTGGCAACCTGTCGTGCTCGCTACGAAACTCTGTGATGTCTCGATGACGGCGACCCCGATTTCAGTATTTTCATTTACGGGCGAGAGGTCCTGTCGCTCGAAAGGCTGACGATAATTCCGTCCGTCCGCTCTATACGGGACGCGAAGTGTATAATATTTTATTACTGTCTCACAAAAGGTAAAGAAACGTGAGATTAATTGATACCTACTGATATTGAGAAATTGCCCGTCGCGCTGCGCGCGGTATAAAAAGTTCATTACGCGTGAAATCGTGACGAACGCACCTGTTCTCGAGTTATTAAGCACGAACGACCGTGTGTGTGGTTGGGATTTACATCACGATGACATTTATATTCGAATGGCATTCCGCCGACGCGTATTAATTTTCGCTTAAACGGATATTAAGCTTTGCTCGAAATAAATCACTTTTATTTACGTCAATCTAATATTTAAAATTATGCAAAATTAATGATAGAAATATAAAAAGCATATTATCCTAAATTTTAGGATCGGTTTCGAATGTATTAGTCGGATCCATCCTCGTATCGTGAAACATTCTCGAAAAAGTACGATAACGGATTCAAATCGTTCGATAAATCTTTTAAAACTTCTGGTAATCCTGATTCATAATAGAATTAATATTGAGAACGCCAATATTCAGCTGACGAAACATACAGCAATTGCAAAAATCGTAAAGAATGACGTTCGATACCGTACGAGTCAGACACTGATATATGTTAATTAAATGGAAATGCATTTTTAGGAATTTTATAAGTATAATCCGCTTGTGTGTAATTATGAGTACTTTGCGCATGTCGGCAGCGCTGTCGACATTAAATTATACGGGATGTCTCAAAATTAATATCTATTCCTTTCATTAAATTGTAAATTTTTCTTATTGACATACATCAAATATGTTAATCCTACTAATATTTCCTGTTAATGTTTAATAAGATTGCCTCGCAAAGTAATAAAAACATCATGAGACACTCCAATAAATTTGACAACTACATCATATTACGCACATAAACTTTCCTTATTCATTTTTAGTTGTTATTAGACTAATTTACATAAATTGCCTACATCAATCGCTTGCTCGGAGACTTTTAAAGAGAAACTATCTCTTCTTAAATGCCTGTATTTATATGCAATGTCTATATTGGATTAGAAAAGAGTGAACGCACACGGAAGGAACGGTTTTGCTGAAGTATCTAAAAATTTAGCCAGATACAGATTTGAAAATAATTATGTTGGACTATCCAAAATAATTATGTAGGACGCTCAAGCATAATGGCAATGCTGCAAAATGTTTTGACATCCTAGCAAACAGCTTGAGCGACCGACATAATTATTTTGGATGGTCCAACATAATTATTTTCTGATCTGTATCTGACTAAACTTTTAGATACTTCAGCGAAATCGTTCTTTCCGTGTAAAGATCGCTTTATAACGGGCGATGATGCAACGCGGAGATAGGTCGGTTATTAGAACGCTAATTAGATACACTGCTCCAGAGAAGAATTCGGGATTATCACGTAGCATCGCCTTTTAGGGCTGACACGATACGAGCAACTGTTCTTTGCGGAATGCTCGTCGGAGGCGAGCACGCTAGTTCGTTAACCGGTCACTTCTTTGCACCGGTGAAGAATCAAAAGTATAGTTGGCTTTCATAACGAGAGGAATCGCTCGCAGCGATCGCTTCCTGGTCTGACAGCTTCATAGTCAGCAAATGCTCGTAATTCGCTATACCCGCGAATTACGAGGACCGTCGTCGTACTTCTGAGCGTCCTCATTTTGCACTCGCAAGTAGCTCCACAGAGCTTTTATTTTGCGGAATAGAATTTAACAAAGATTACGCTTTATAGTCAGCAAATGCTTGTAATTCGCTATGCCCGCGAATTACGAAGACCGGGAATCGTCGTCGTACTTCTGAGCGTCCTCATTTTGCATTCGCAAGTAGCTCCACAGAGCTTTTATTTTGCGGAATAGAATTTAACAAAGATTACGCCTATCGTACCTGCCAGTTGCCGTTCCGCGATATTACACAATTACGCAAATGCTACGCTGTGAGGAATGGTATAACATTCTACTGGTATCGTGAAAGAAATTCTTTATTCTCTTTCTTTTCCTTTTCCTTTTCCTTGCGCCTACTACTATCACATTTCGACTGTAAAGATGCTATTGAAACGTCCGCTCGGAATGCATAACGATTAGCTCTGTAATACATTTCTTTGAAGTTCAAACCTGAAAGAAGCTCGTTGTATGACACGCCGACCGAAGGGAAGTTACACGGATTACGAACAAAGACCGGACACCGCCTAATGGTCGATGTATTCTCCCTTTGCTTTCTCTATGTTTTTCGTAAAATCACTCAGGTATGCAGTTTCTCGAGATTATTGGCATTATTGGCAACAAATAGCGAATTTCTTTGTTCACGCCAAAACTACTTTGTCTTGTCATTACACCAGCTGTCTTCAGAAATGCTTATTCATTGACCGACCACCAAAGCATCAGTATTCAAAGAGATGAAAACAAACCGCTTAAAGAGACCACATTGAATAAATATCCCAGTAAAAAATTTTTCATATATAAATATATATAAACATATATAAACCATACATAAATAGATATAAACATATATAAACCATACATAAATAGATATAAACATATATAAACATATATAATTATGTATCAAATATGTCCATACATAAAATTTTTCATATATAATTATATATAATCACATATATATAAATGTATATAGAAAAGTTATATATGGTTATATATGAGCAATTTTATGTATGGACATATTTGATACATAATTATGTATGTTTATATATGTTTATACATGTGTTTATACATGTTTATATATGTTTATATATGTTTATACATGTTTATATATTATAATAAAATAATGGAATCTTCTTTTCGCCAGTAAGTAAATAACGAGAATAAAGTGTGATTGACACAACTGGCTAATAAAACG
>NJRQ01000251.1:144398-178322 GCA_003063805.1 Aphaenogaster ashmeadi | reverse complement strand
TGGGTTTTGGCCCTTTTCAAGTACAAAATTGCATATTTCCTTTATAGTAATGACATATGTCCAAACAACGCCATTAGTCTAAAAAATTACAAGTAAGACAATAATGATTTACAAATTCACAAACAGTCGCACAGAAAAGCAAGATTTTCGTTCTTAAGTGTAAAGAGTGTCATATACTAACTTGTATATGTAGTAATGCGATTATATAACTTGCAAAGGAGAAATTCAAAAAGTAAAATCAATCGTAATAAAAAGGACTTCAGTATTACGGCATAGTGAACGTTAAACTAAGTAATTTATTAAATCAATATAGTGTCTAGGTCAAATCTATGTGTCAATAACAGTGTAGGCAATTTCCAGTTTATATATTATGTTTATATATGTTTATACAAGTTTTATATATGTTTATATATGAAAAATTTTTTACCGGGAAATACTGTTCTTTAACACTAAAGCTACCAACAATTTATATATACCTATTTCTACCGAACCAGATTATATGTATATCAAGAAAAAGTCGTGAAGTCAATTAAGGAAAAGCGATAACATTGAATGCAGAATTTTTAATCAAAAGTTTAAAAACGGTCATTTGACCGGCGGTGGTAGTTTTAGTGTTAATCAAAAGTTTAAAAACGGTCATTTGACCGGCGGTGGTAGTTTTAGTGTTAATCAAAAGTTTAAAAACGGTCATTTGACCAGCGGTGGTAGGTTTAGTGTTAAATTCGGCTAGAAATTTGTTCTGGAGAGTAAAATATGAGATTCAATATATTAAATCACTGTAATCTAATTTAGCAAAATACAATAATACTTCCATCACATTACCGAAATTCATATTCTGTAAAGAAAAATAAATTACATTTGAAATTGATAAATGATTTTTAATAAAATACTTTAATTATTTATAAAGCAAACATGTAAATAAAATTTAACGTACGTTTTTATTGAAATGAAAATTTGGTTACGAAATTTCACAGAAGACGTTAATCGTTGCATTATTTCGCAGGCACTGCAAACGTCATAAAACAATAAAATGTTCATTACCTACGGCGCAAGCGAAGATATTTTATCGTCTTATGGCTGCTGGCAGATTTTATAGAATGCTAAATCTTTCTAACACGCAGTGTTTACAATGTGGTTTTCTACATTCGTTAGACGTGCAATTTATTAGCGCGTTTCCTACAGTAGAACGCGGACACAGCTCGTTTAAGCGCGCGGGCGTTTATCTTTGGTTCTCATCAAGGTCTCCGGGATGAAAACGATGTCGTACGGGGGATTTAAGGGGACTTAAGCACGGTTCGGACCAACCACGAAGGCTTGCCTAAAACAATGTAATTACCCGCCACGCATTTGCCAGTCTAGACAAACTCTGACGACGAGACAGCAACAAATATCCGGTCTAACCTGTCGCGACGAGTCGTACCTTCTTCTTAATAATGACGTAATTGCTTAATTTCTGTTTTCAGTCGCGGTGGAAGTCCGCTACCGACTCGCTTATTAAAATCTTAAAATCCTATCCGGTTCTGTCTTAATTAAGCGTTGGGCCCGACGGTCCGAAGTCTGTCCCTTGAACTGACTATAATTTGATGCAACCGCGAGTCCGCTTTGAGGTCCCAATTTGTGCTGCTGCCACCGAAAAAATTGAGACCGGAGCAAAAGCAAGTTGGGGAATCGTATAAGTGAGCCTTTGCGATATTTAATTACGCATAATGGTTGTGTAGGAAATTATACCGTTGTCGAATACATTTGGCATGCACGCATCTTTCGATTATCGAGAGTACCGCGCAAGTAAGAGGCAAATGATATTCCTAATTAATAATTAAGCTAAATTAGGGATGAATGCGATCGTTTTCTACCGCGTGCGCGCAGTTACATGCACGCGACGTATCTTTGAAACGCTCGTTTCGTCGACTGCGCCGTTTTCTCTTGCATTCATTCGCACAGCTCGACGTTACCACCTGGCCCTTTACACCTCTCTTTCTCTCTCTTCTTTCGCCTTTTCTCTTCAAAGGAAAACGGGGCTCTGGCCGAGATCTCGCAAATCCTCGGATCGGATATATATTTTTCTGCGTCGAGAGACTGAGAATTTACCGCCCGCGAACGCGCATGGACGATACACGAGAGTGTAACAAGGACAAATATTTACTCGAGCGCGAGCGAAGCCGATGGTAATCCCGGATGGTTCCTCGGTGAAAACGGCGCGCGATATAGATCTCACACGGGCGGGTGAGACTACCTGTCCCCGTTCGTCGATACACGGTGCCCGGGTATGAATCGCCCGGAAAACGTGGACGGGTTTTACTTAATACCGTGGATTAGGGTTTAAGCCCCTCTATCGGCCATTCATTCCGGGGTACAATAAACGTGCCGACTGCAGAGGGAATTATTCTTAAGCGAGCCCTACGGGTCTCCTACGCGCCGCGCCATCGCTGCATCGGCAGGTACAATGATCTTTCGTAACCGGGCCGGAAGTGACAGAATGCAGGGTGCAAGCGGTTGAAGCGCTGAATCTGTGTCACTGACGTTTCAGATCATTTGGACGAGCGCGACGCACGACGGTGAAACGAAGAGCCACGAACGTGTTGCGCAGTAACGATATGAGGATGTAACAACGTGCAATTTCTGTAACGAAGTAAATCTGGACACATTACGCCCGCTTTCCACCGTGCGAGTCGCGGTAAATTACCTCATCACTCGAATGACCAGTTTCATTGCCTCGTCGAGGCGTGCGCGATTAAGCTATGTACCGGAAAAAAATCGCTCTCGATCGATCGATTGCATGGCCGACTTTGTAAACGCCTCGATAATCTCCATATATTATGGTCAACGGTATCCGGCTCTCTCGTCCTGAATCTGCGGGAACCGGGATTGTATATCCAGAACACGAGATGTTTTGGACGCTTCTTGCCTGAAAATGAGTCATCCATGGTCTTGGAGGAGAGAGAAAAGCAAGGGCGTAGCCAGGATTTTATTTCGGGGGAGGGGGAATTTAAAAAAAGTCACAGAACAACTTATAACTTTTTTATAATTAAATAAGACAATAATATTAAACTAGAAGCATGCGTCTAGGTATTTTAGATAATCTGTCGAGTACCTCCTCTATGTTAATCAAAAAAGTCAAATTTTGTGAATGTATTATAATACATTTGTGTCAAACCGTTAAGCCTTACTTCACTCATTGTATTCCTAAGGTAGGCTTTAAGAATTCTTAATTTCATTAATAATAACCATTAATAAAAACCATTTCATTTCTCTCTAGGCTTTCAACCTTTCATTTTTATATTTTCATACTTGGTTCCAAAACTTCGGGAGGGAGGATTTATCCCCCTAATCGCCCCCCCCTCCCCCTTAGCTACACCACTGGAGAAAAGCTTAGTAATATGTAGAATTTAAAATCAATAGTACTCAAGAAAATAAAATAAAAATGAAATCTGTATAGAAAATTTGCACGGGCGGATAAGAATTAATAAATCATCGCGTACATGGCAGGTAAAAAATCGTTATGACACAAGCATCATTCTCGTGTCGGTTTCGGGGCAGGCATTTTGTAAAAATATCGCGAAACTAAAAAAAACCATTTTGCACGCGCGTCGTTCTCGCAAAACGCTCATTGTTCACTGGCACGTGAAACAGGACGCTCCTTATCACGTTTACGATAATCTTTATAACTTTAAGCATCGCTATTGGAAAAACGTTATCATGAATATTGATAAAATAATACCACGATTTTGATAAAGTGTTAAATGATATCTAATAGATAAGAACATAATAATATCTGTCGAAGAATTTTGTGTTCAAACATTTGGAAAGATTGAAACAAAAATCTGATTGCATTAATTGGAATTCTGTTAGATTCAACCAGAATGTCTGTTGGAAAATGAACGAATCAGAAATTCTTTCAGGAATTACCAGATGAGTATAATTAATTTCTTCCTGTTAAATATACCAGAATTTCTTGTTAATGTTCGCCCAACTCGCACAATAATAAAACTGCTAGAGTGCTCTGCGGGTAACGTTAACCAGAATTCTGGTTGCACGTTTCTTTGTAACTAGAAGTTTTATTAATCCAACTGGAAAATACTAATCAAATCCTTATAGTTAAGTCTATCAAACGTTCTAGTTACAAAAAATTGAGTCCAATCACGACAACCAGAAATTCTGTTTCGTCTCACCAGAATGCATTCTATCAGATATGTCTTGTTCATGTAATCAGACCATTTTTCTCAGTGTATTGATTTGTGATATATGAATATTATGTATTACTTACTTTTAAATAAATTCCTTTTTATAAAAATTTCTTTCCGTAAAATAAAAGTTATACTTTACGAATATCTAATATACATATATATGTAGTGCTATACTATCTTGAATAATTATTGTTACCACATATTGTACATTTCAGCGTACATTTCCCGAACATGGTGATACTGTGATGGTTCTTCGCACGAAACGCGGCCGAGAACGCACGAGAATCGCTCGAAATTTTCCCGCAGCGAATAAGATACGCGTATCGCGGCGCAAAAACAATGAGCATCCGACACGGTACATATGACTCGGAACGAATTCGCTAATTCGCAGGAACTCCTTAATTACAACACGGGCGAACTCTATTCGCCGACTACCGTTTAGCGCTGCCGGGTATGCGTATCCGGGCTCCTATAAATCCGAGGCTGTCCGCCGGCTTAATACCGTGGCGAAATCAATTTACCGTGGGTGGCTGCTATACATATCGGACCCGTGCTGTAATTAAATTGTTACTTCGGGCGGACCGCACGCCAATCGACATGGGCGGCCACCGAACACCCACACTCGCGCTCCCCCCGCCGCCGTATTTATGGGCCCTTTATACCCAGAGCGTGTCCTCTATTAATAACGCGGGATATTAATGAATCCGTGAAAGGAATCCCCGCTTTATCCGCGTATCCTGGGAAGATCGCGTGGGTGGAAACGTCGTCGTAGGCGCCACGTTAAGTCCCGCTGTCTCCCTTTCCCGCCGAGCCCTTCGTAGGGATCGTTTTTAAGAGCCCACTTTTTAACGGCCGTGTTTTCCATCAACGTGCGAGCACACCCCGCGTGTGTTTCATTAATGAATATTCGAACGGTTTAGATGGGTGAAATATCGTTCGTGGTAAGAGGTAACGTGTTCGACCGCGCGTATACGTGGTAGTGATCCATGGGCGATGTAAGGGCGCGGAGGTGCTTCGATCGCGGCCATTAATCATCGGGGATAGATGTTGTATAATAATTTATCGATTTCGTGGTATTATGAATGGAAAATTACAGCAGTTGATTATGGATTCTCTGCCTCTCGCTCGTACGCAGAGATTGTGTGGCTTTCTACGCGTGTTATACTCCTAATTGTAGTCAATAATAACAAGAAAAGAAATCCATATACCGATAAAATATTGCAACACGATATTCAAAATGATCTCTTATTAACGAGTATCTGACAAACATTTTTAATTATGTCAAATACAGGGTGTTCCAGACTTACCGTATTACCTGCACGGAAAGAAAAAATTTGTTAACTTGACTAAATCTTTCAACTAAATAAAATTTATTTAGTTGAAAGATTTAGTCAAGTTAACAAATTTTTTTTTTTCCGTGTGTTAATGGCAGGTTCCTGATACCAATGTCGAGGCTGCTATAGTTTTTAAACGGGAAAGGTTCAAAGTTCACCAGTCGGCTTGTCAAAATTTCGCGCGCTCAGGAACGTCGCATGTCGAAAGAGCCCTTCCACAACACTTTATTCAGCTCGATAGAAATACTTGAAATTATTATTCACTTTATTTCTTTGTACACTGTTCTGTCATTATATGAGAAACGTTATTTGTCCGCGACACGCTTCACATGAATGCTTTGCAGTTCGACACACGTCGCGTTTCTGTACGACAATTTAGAAACTATTATCATTCGATATTTGTCAGTCTTGTGAACAGTGTACAAAGAAATAAAGCGAATAACAATTTCAAGTATTGTGGTAGGGCTCTCTCGACATGCGACGTTCCTGAGCGCGCGAAATTTTGACAAGCCGATTGGTGAACTTTGAACCTTTCCCGTTTAAAAACTACAGCAGCCTCGACATTTTGATATTAGGATTTTTGTCTTCAAATGATCTCAGGAACCTGCCATTAACAGGTGATACGGTAAGTCTGGGACACCTTGTATATTATGGATTTTCCTCGCATTAGGTATTCTGAAGAGAACATACGATATAATCCAATCCCCCTCGCATAGCTTCACAAATTTCTTGCAAAAAGATATTCTTTGACGCGCAATGTTTATTTTTAGTAGCTTATTTTCCGACATCCCACACGAAGCTGTCGTTAATGAAGAAGTGAGCTATCAGTGTTCTCTTTGCGGACGACGTAAAGTCACGGTTTTACCTCATACTTGGCACCGCGCGTGCTTTTGCGGTCACCTCGGCCGTTCGTTTACATAGATCTTCGTCAGCGGGACTTACGTTCGTTTCGAAACTCCATTAGCATTGGTAGGCGGACTGTCACGCGTCGCAACGGGAAGAATCGCACGTGTCATAAATATACATGAGCGATCGGCGTGGATTCGTGCGGTCGCTTCCTTGCTTTTAGCTTATCTGCGCTGCTCGTGGGGCACCCCGAATCCAGAACGTGAGAGGGTTCGGCCACGTCCGATAATTGGTAAGGGTAAGTTCGTTCCAATGATGTTTGTTTGCTCGACCGTTACATAAATAAAACCGATAGCCCTCACCCATTCCCGTAGACGCCATAGGGCTTAGCACAGGAATTTCCTTATCTCCTAATGAGTATATATGAGTCAGTGAAGAGAACTTTACAGAGTAGAAGAGTCGAAAAACTTGAATCAGTTCTTAATAAATAAATATAGATCAAATAAGTAAACAACACAATGTATAGAAATATGGGCTCTTTACGGTCGGGCTGGATGTTTTTTGCCTAATAATATTTTATTGTGTGAATTTATATACACTTCATAGCTCAGACAACTACACGCCGATTACTTTTCGGACTTGAAACGCAGTCTTTTTTAACTAGAGCTGGAAATAGTAATATTATTAGGCAAAAAAGATTCAGCTCGACCGTAAAGAGCCCATATTTCTATATACTGTGTTGAATCAGTTCTCTTAGAAATATAAAATTGGTTACCACAATACTATGATTGTTAAAAAACAATTGAATTGGGAGAAATTGTTTGGTCAGTTTATTAACACAAGTGCACGGAGCCGTCAATTATGCTCGTAATTTCGATATTATCGAAGAAAGTGCGAGGAAAACCAAAACGAAGAAATTCGACCGCGTTACAATCTGTGTTTCTCCCGCGACGCGGCCGAGCGCATTCCCAAGAAAAAACGCCGAGGTGTAGCAGCAGGAAACGCGTCGAAACGAAAAGTTCGCGTTATCATTAGCTTCGTTTTTCCTGTGCGCCATCCGTTAGAGAGCCGCGAGACCGGCGGCGCGGTTTTTAGCGCGGTTTATCGACCGGATGTCGAGCACCGTCAGCAGGAGAAACGCTCACCGGCGTGCACGATACCGCCGTAACATCTTTACTCCGGCTCGCCGCTGATTGGCAGCTGAGCGCTTTGTACTCGCACGACTTCCTGAAACTTGGTATATAAATCACGCACGCATCCCGTACAATTTATCCGCCGTAAAGCGCCCGCGAGTGTGCGTGAGAAACGTACGTGTACGTGAGAGGACGCTCTCACGCGACACTGAAAACGATTCCACCCTCTGATATATTATGATGCAGACCATGCACATCATTTTCTTATCACGTATACCTAATTCCAGAGATATTGACAGACATTATTGAAATTGCAGTCAGAACTCAATCAACGTCATGCATCACGTGGCCGGTATCCGCCATAGCGACAAGTTAATTAGTTCCGGAGGACTACAGGAGAATCATCGGTACACTCGCAAGTCCGTACAAAGCAGCAAGAAGGAATGCCAGGTGGCGCGGATAAAAAATACCGTTTCTCATTACCATAGCAGCACGGAATGACGAACGTTTTGCGCGTCTCATCCACAATTCCAGCAACATTGTGTTGTCGACATTTGTATACCTGAGTACGCTCAGGCGCGCTCTCACGTAACAGCTAAAAGCAATTACTACGTTTCTTCTTGGCCCGCGAGATCGGTATGCTTGGTATGTAATTTCGTCCGGAAGAACAAATAATCGACAATAAAACGCGCAATGACCAAGCTACGAAGACGGCACGGACGAGGAACGGAGACAAATTGAACGTCATGATGGTTTTGACGCACGGAACAAAACGTGAAATGATAATGCAGCAACGGATGCGGTTCCTCTTAATTGCTTCTTCTCATTAAGTGAATTCTCACGTCACGCACAGTAACTTCGCAATATCGTAGCAAAAGTAGAAGCGAAAGTTCGACACTGCCGAAGCGTTTCGTGCACCATGACAGATTCACGAGATCGATCCCGGGGCGATCATACCCCTACAGCACGAAATATTGCTACAACATTGCAGGAATATTATTTTGTAAGATTGAAATATTTCACAAAATATTTCTGAAATCTTGTAACAACATTTCTATGTCCGCATTGAAACAATATTTTGCAATATTCCTACAATTATCCTAAAATATTTTAAAAAATTTTTATTTTTACAATATTGTATACATATTCCTGAAACGTTAATGCCATTTTCAGATAATGTCCTAAATATTTCTAAATACCAAATTTCTAAATATTATGCTTATTAATTTCTTTTGTGCCAAGACACAATCATATCTCGAACTAATTGTAAGTGTATGCATAAACCATGCATAAATTATGACATGCCTGAGCTTTGGTTATATAGACAGCCCAACAAATTTTACATTCGAGAAACGACACCATCTAGCGGCAGTCCTAGAATATCCGAATACGTAATCAAAATATATTGTAATATTTCTAGAATATTACAATGTATGTGATTGAATTGTGATATTGCAGTAATATCTTGCAACATTTCCTGTGAAATATTAAAATTTTTGAAATATTACAATATTTCTACAATATTCTAGCAATATTTGTAATATGTCGCACTATTGAAATATTCCTACAATCTTTTAGCAATATTTTGTGCTGTAGGGGTACGAGCACGCAATACTCCCGATGAATCTTCCCCTACCCTCTACCAACGTCGCGCAAGATGAACTTCGAAATTTTCATCGGCGGCGATACACAACGTATAGGCAATCGTTTTAATTCGCCCCACGGCGTGCAATTTAGCGCGTTCTCCGATCACTGGTCGGGCCAGCTTGTGTCGAATCAAAAATCGCGGACGCCACGTCGGTGGCTAATCGCCCAAGGAATAGCTTAATAACGGGAGCTATCTCGTGTGCTCGCACATCCCTCTCTCTCTTTCTCACTCTCTCGGATATCCACCTGCCGAAAGAGCAATAAAGTGCGAGATTACGCGACCGCCATTAATGCGAGCGCAAAACTAATTAAGTCGGGCGACACGAGATCTCCTCGGGATATTCACGCTCAAGTAATTTCGGTGCCGGCCCAAAGAAACGAGAGACGCGCGCGGTCGCGCGAACGCGCGGCTTTAATTATTTATTATTGTACTCGACTATGTAACGTGCGGGCCCCGTGCGGGCCCCGTGCGGCCATTACACGGGGCCAGGTGGTTTCGCCGGATGGATATTAATCGACCGACGATTTGAAATCCCGGGATCGCTGCGAGGCTATGGATATTCGCGTTCGTGCGCGTTAACAGTAATTACGTTCCATTTGTATATCAATGCGCGTATTTGAATAAATTGCCAGACGCTCCTCTTTCTGCTTCGAAGGTGGCGGCTGCCTGCCGTTGTGCGCCAGGGATATTTGTCAAGCTGCTCGCATTCGCTGCGGTCATTTGGGAATCGATGGCTCAATTAAAATTCTATATACTAGGCACGGGGCTCAATTAGGCCCGCTTGTGTACGCTGGCATTTGAATAATGCGAGAAATAAAAGACCCGTTTAAATTTTACGTATCATTTTGTGTGATGTCTGAAAAAAGTACCTTAACGTTTATAACATTAAGGAATAACTCTGTAAATTAATTTATATCTACCTTGGATCACTTTCCTAATTCTCCTAACACGTAAGATCGATTTCGCGATCAATTACCAATGAAAAAGACCTACTTATGATCCTGCATTGCGCAAGCGAAAGAGACTGAATCGCGGTAAATCCTCGATTCGTGTCAGACAGAAAGAGGGAGGGAGAGAAAGAGCAGGCGAACTTCCGGCGGTCTGCGTTCCGTGGCGTTATTATCGGTGGGTTTACCTCTATATCGGACGCCGATGCTCCTCGCGCGAAGAGGAATCCGGCGGGGGCTATTCTACCGATTTGACACAGTTTCACCGTGAAGACAGCTTAAAGGATACCGCGTGAGTTACGACCGCCGGCGGCGGTTATCTCCCGCAGCTGGCATAATAAAATTGAAATCGCATTGTGCCGCGGCACTCCGCGACCGCGCAGCAATCAACGTTACTTTTATCGTTCAGAGGAACGTTACCGGTCAGCCGGCCTCGGGTAACTATACTCGCGCCTTCGTTGGTCGCGTACTCGTCGCTGCCCGTGTTACGAGCTGCGCGCTCGCCTCGTAAAAGCGAAATCTCACGAAGAATGACGAGTCGATACGCGACGATAAAACATGTCTCTTCGGCGTCTAATCGCATCTTTATTGTGTCTTTTATGGCGGACGACATTCGCAGCTCATACCTGTCAAACATGATTTTCGATGAGAGCACTTTCCGTCTCGATGCTCGAAGCTTGTTTTACAAGCTTATAAAACAGCGATAACCAGCAAAAATCAAAATTCTTTAACTTTAGTACATTAGTCGTATTTTTCGTTATTAAACGATACTTTGCTTTTGTTGTACAGTACGAGCGACATATTCGACGAGATAAATAGTTGTAAAATGATCAGCGATCTAAAACCGGTAGTAATATTGCAAATAGCTGCGATAATTAAGAAGTTCTATTTTTTTTCAATAAAAAAGATACATATTATTCTACGAATAATATCGCAATTAACAAAACGATACTTCCACGATAATATCGCAATTAACTAAAAGTTATATCTATATAAATACAGTATAGTGAGGAAAGTAAAGCAATTTTATTAGTTTCGATATTAACCGCAAGAATCGATCGAATTCCATATATATTTCTACGATCATTAGATAGTGCTGTAGATTTAATAACAAAAATGTAATATCTTCATTATCTATAAATCTAATGAAATAAATCAAAATGCTTAAGAAAAATTCATTGACTTTTTATTAACTTGTGAAAGAGATCTACTATCTTTTCTGTGCTTCCAAGTAGATATTTAATTATAAAAGAAGATATTAACTTCAAGATATTAACTTCAAGGATTTATGTTGACAGTGATCGATGATCGATATAATGATCTAACCAGATCTAACTTATCAAGGAAATGAGGCAGTCCGCTACAAAACGCTATCAGCATCTTTATGTCTCCACGTTTTTGTAAAATTTATTACGGCTCGCGTAACTGGCCCTATTGCTAATTGCATGATTTATCCTCTTCATTATACAGACTTCCGCGTAACTTATGCATTTAATCTCACTATTTTTTGCTACATCACCGTCGGCCTTGCTGTCAGCGTTTGCAGTCTTCGATATGCTTGGCTGCACGTAAGAGTTGCATATGCAAATCGTGCTCCAAAATGTACGCACGTTAATAATATCTTAATGTTTCCATCAGGAACCGTCATTTTTACAAAACGTCATGTATGGAGTCATCAAAAAGACCTAAGCCAAAACGAAAATGGCATAAATTCGGGAAATTATTAATTTATTCTATAAAGTCGATCATCAACGCATTTTTTCAATTTATACAAAAAATGAAATGATAAAGTTTAATTAAAGAACATATGTCATCTTATGTCTGCTATCTTATTCTAGCACCGTTAACTTGAAGAACGTAAGTATGATCATTTTTATAAGATTCGAACGGGTTTTGCATCGTAACAGGACTACCAATCATGCATTCCGTCGGTGAAATCCAGAACAATTTTTAGTAATGTCTTAATATGTTATCGTGCAAATTGCAATCTCCGCGCCGTTACGCGAAGACTTTAATAATCATCTCTCGTCGGATAGATTAATTAACAGCGATTAAAGATGATTATTAGCACGCATTCGGGGTTCTCGTTATCACCCTATAAATACATCGGTGGATAATTTTCGCGCATAAATCGCGACAGACCGGTCTTTAAGATCGGTAACACCTTCTTCGCAACTACGTGCTAGTTTCTACTTGGCGGTACCGGATTATAACTCTTCTGGGCCATTGGTTATCGTTAGTTCAGCCTAAACAATTATCGGTTCGAGTTGTCATATGATTCAACGAGATCGATTGCTTCCGAAACTGCTTTAACGAGATTGTAAACGAATCGACGAGGTGTTTGAAGAAACGTAATAGCAGTAATAATTATGACTAGAATAACGATGACAATATTTTAACCGAAGTGAAACTTCTTGCTTGCTACACCCACATATGTGCGAGTTGTAGATTTAACAAGTTGTATCAGTTGATCTATAAAGCGTTATATAAGACGTCTGAGCACTTCACTAATGTCACCGTAACTAAAATTGTCAGAAGGGATGATTTTGTTAGAAGAACGTAGCTCCTTGAAGCGAAGTGTCAACAAAGAACGGCTTCTGAGATATAAAAGCCCACCAGTAGCATTGTGTAGAGGGGTGTTTAGGGTAGTGTGAATTTCTCTAAAGGATTGCCAGGACCTAGCGGCGTTCTTGAGAGCCGTTTCCTATCGTCGGAATAACGCCGGCAAAGGAATTAAGAACCCGTAAAATGGTGCAACGGGCAATAAATGCCTTTTCGCCAGCTGCCCGTGGTACCATCACCCGCTCCATTCCTCCCTTGCCCCTTTTCCAGCAATCCGCCCTCGTCCATCTCGGATTCCTCTCTATCCGGGATTTAAGAACTGCAATTATCCGCGTTGCGTCACCGTAACTTTCATCATTTTTCGAAACGCACGCAAAGGCTGACGGCTGCAGAATTAAGGCTAACTGAATCTCTTCTGAATTATCGTGTGGCGTTGGAGTCCCGCTGCGTGAAAGATTGAATCGATAACTCGATCCAAATATTTTTACGACACGTAAGTATCCGTAAAGGCATGCGATTTATTTAAATCGATTTCATGCAACGTCCACAACAGCGATACGTTAATTTCCTCTAAAGGCAAAAGATTGAGCGATCAAACGAGAACGCAATGTAATGCACGTGATCAATGTTTTGTCATATTCTCGATGCCTATCATTGCGAAACGTTATTATTGGTAAGATAATTACGGTCGCACATTATCTCGATCATCGCAAACTTTTTTGCACCGACTTTCGCCAAAGGAATACAAAGCGGCGACGAGACGCAAATGCGCGGGTTACGCGGGCGCGAAGTAATTTCAGGGCGAAAGCCCGCAAAAAACTGGCGCAAATTAGTTAGCATAAGGGGAACTGTCAGCTTGATTAACTCTGTACGGCGCGGTGCCTCGAGGATAACTGCGACTGCTGCGAAAGCGGTCGGGCTCCGGAGCCCCGCAAAAAGCGGGCTTAATTTAATCTACACGACACACTTTCTCGCACCCGGCGGAAGTGCCTATTTGCGAGGCGAGGCGCACGAGGGAGCCGTTTATACCGACCGGCGTCGCGACGGCGAATTTCCGCACGTCTACGTTTCATCGATCAACCCGACGCGTAGCGGCGACGTGAAAGAAAAGCGACGACGGCGCTTATGATCCACTCGCGGGGACCCGGCTGCTCACGGAGGTCACGTCTACCCACAGCCCCGTGATTCCCCCTAGGTCGAATTACGAGGGAACCAAGGGTGGACGGTCGGGCAAAGGGACAACGGAGGGAGGACTAATTAATTGCAGCACGGAGGAGGGAAGACACAGGATGACATGCTGCGGGAGTCTGAAAGTGGACGGTCGGTAGCTCGTTAAATTTTAGGGACGTGTAGATCGAAGCGACTCCCGTACATTTACACCGAAACGAGCGCAGTGCTGGCAGTACGAGCCTGATTGAAATCTATCAGCGAGCACCTAATTAAATTAGGCGCTCGCTGTGTCTGGTCGTTGCGGGAGAGTGTTCGCTCGGAAGACCCACGACAGTACTTCCGTGCGAGGCGTAATTCCAGTGGCTGGACGCTCGCTTCAAAGGAACCCTACGGCTATCTTTGTCTCGGAATTCAATGGAATCAAAATTACAACAGAACGCGAACGAATAACGTAATCGTTGGGACACGTAGATATAGTGTATCGCGCGTCTCAAGACTTCTCTAATCGTAAAATTTATTTTCTCAGCATGGTCTCGATTGGGGAATTTACGATTAAATTGTTGCATCGACTCCGCCGTTTCTCTGTACTTTTATCGTACGACAGGCACGAATAATGCGATGCCATTCGATTTCGAGTCACGAACAGGCCCCCTCGTGAAAGGGGTTAAAAATAAGTGGTCTTGCTCGCAAGTTTGGCCCGGGTATGCGCGGTTATCCAGCTCGTTTATCGTGAGTCACAAGAGGATCGTCCGATCGCGGTTCCGGGTACACGCGGTCCTCACGTGTCCTCCGCACTGAGCATTCCGGGCCGGTACCCGTGTCACACCGAAATCCTTTTCCTCGAGATATGATTCATTGTTGTACGCGCCTCGGAGACCACCCAGCAGAGTACGGTGTGCTCTGAAATCCTCGAAGAGAGCCCGAGATCGATACGGCGACGTGCGCCCACGCTCGCCCGCCGCCTGGCAATGGATGATGCACTGTCAGGGGCGGATTGGACCCCTAGATCCAACAGGCTAGGAGCATTTTTACATATCGACTTGTCGGCCCTAATAGATTTATGTACTGCGTGGATCCCTCTCGAGAGGCAACCTCTCCAGAGTTACATCACGCACCGTTATGCCATTTGAAGCGATTGTAAAGATTTTCTCGTGCCGTGCTCCAACACGATCAATAATATCGGCGTGGAATGGAACATTCAAAAGGATCACGATGAATATGTCCGTTTTTCTTTCAAAACAATCGCGAATATCAATCATACGGATTATTAAATAGACATACACAGAAAAAAGGGTAGTGTCAAATCAAAACTATATACTCAAAAATACTCATATATTCATATTCTCATATATTTTTCTTGGTTGAACTATATAAAATGACTTCATTCAAGCAAGTTTTCTTCGTTTAACGCAATATAATCTCATTTCAAGATTTCCATAATTGAAACTAAAGATATTCTTAAATCAAGAATATTCTTTTCTTCTGTGTAGGATACGGCAAATAATCTAAATAGTATGATAAAAAAATAAAATACAAAATAAACACACTTGGAATCATAACTGTACTCTCGTTGGAGTAAAAGTTATTTCTCTTATGCTGAATCCGTCCCTGTGAATCACACACGGTGAAACGACAGACCCACCTGGAAGCAATCGATACAAAAGATATCGGAATAATCTCGCGGCGCCGACCGAATTAGAGATCCAGCGAGTCTTTAATTGAACGTCTGAATAATGATCGCTGATCGCGCGATACGACCAGTTCAGTCGTCACAAGCACGGCAGGCTTCCTTTCCGAGGCCCTGGGTTGTCTGCATCAATATTCAAAAGTCCGACTGACCCTTCATTAAACCGACAGAATTCTGCCCCATATTCGGATTTTTAATTCAGAAACTGCCGTTATTTATGAAGCCAGAATATCTACATTTTTCTGACATTCATTATGTCTCTTTTCGAATATATTTAAACCGATATCTTTTGTATAGATAAATTTCGATAAAAAGACACGTCTCTCTCTCGCGATTTTAAAGCCGCGCTATAAATCATAGAAACGAAGAAGAAAAGCGCGCGCGAGTAAATCATTTATCGACGATGATAGTCGGCTTGATATCACGTTAGAGATAAGTGGTTGTGCTTTCTTCGCAAATTCATCATTGACGCGTGAAATATAATTGATAGCTCCTCGTTCTATGTTCGCCGATCGTATCAAGATGACGAGAAACAGATGGCCTTCAACGTTCCTTATCGAATATCTAAATCGATACTTGTACTTGACACAATAAAAAATACGCAAACTGTTATGCCATATAAAAAACACCCTCCTTTTCGAATAGAAAAACGCGAATATTTTAAATATTTCTTCAATTTTGTCAATGTATATTAAAAAAATATAAATTCATCTAAAACTGTAGAACTTTCAGATAAGTTGCAGCCATTGATAATGTGAAAGCAGAAAAAACTATAATCGTCGCGAGAACAATGACGCGCTTAATTGGTACGTCGACAATTAACTGCTGGCTACCAATCCTTCGATTTTCCTTATCCGCGCGACACGCGGCGTAACTGGATCGTTTAAAGAAACACCAAAGTATCTCGCGCTCGAGATACCACGCCGCGCGATTGTCAGCGAGATGAAAAACGAGAATTTTCACGGCGATTGCACGGGGATATCGCAAAAAGCGGAAGCTCCGCTAACCTTGATTCTTTCAGGACGAGAATGCGGCGTTGCTCAGCGCATGTCCACGGCTGATGACCGAGAGGCATCGCCGCTGTCCGACGAAGCAATTACCGGCCTGTTATCGACGAAGACAAAAAACGGTATGCGAGATGACCGTTAACGGGCATTACGGCTGGAATCGCGAGCGATTCTTAATAAAATCAATGATGAGTGACTATCCCAATCCGGCATAATCCAATCGTACATTGGATTCGACTGACCAGAATCAGACGACAGCCGGCAGCCGGATAATCACCGACAACGAGGCATCTGTGCGAATCGTTTTCCCTTCCAGACCAAGTAGCGAGCGAAGCGAGAGACGTAGACTTCTGCCTTACGCTCATTAGCATCTGGCGCAATTTCGGCGATAATTTATATCGCGTCCCGTGGCGTGCACCCCGCAGCGCCCTTAATTCCGAAATTAATCTCCGACCGAGCGCGGTCGATTAATCTGGAATCGAAAGTACGCTACTGAAGGAAATGGTTACGCAAACGCTGTTCTCGAAACGCCAAACAGAATTCAGCGGTGTCAACGATGCGTGACGACAATGACAAATGAACGAGTTGTGAGTGATAGATGGATATCGGAACCTTAATGATCAACGGACGCCGAATGCAACAACATCATCGAGCGCCACTCTATTATTAAACGCGCGAAGCAAATTTCGAAACTCCATTTGTCCTCGATATAACAAGTCCGGAGAGCATTATTAATTCTACATTTAATTTATATGCGCACTTAATAACCGTTACATAAAAAGGCATAAGCTTATAGAGCTTTTATTAATGTAAACTTCCATTAATTACTGTATCAAGAAGTCTAGACTTTATTATAGTGCCAACTAATCAAGATATTTCCCCCCAGTACACGGAGAAAATTTTATATTAAAAATTACTATGGCAGTTGCCGTGGACCATTGCTGGAATTATAAAAATTTTTACTATGTTATTATATTAATAATTACACAGGACCACAAAATAAAAAAAGTATTTTGTTCCGGAAGGAAGACCAACTGTTTCCTACATATTTTAACGTGCTGAAACAGAATCCGTTTTCCAAAAATTTGTATCACGTCACATTTATGAGATACACGTGGTAAGAGGGTCCAAAATCACATAATTCACATCGCAAATTAAAATAACGCAGATTATAAATTCCTATCTACATAGAACCACAATCATAAATTGTAAACCAACTAAACCAAATCCCCCCTTGAACTCTCAACCTATAAACCTCAAACCCCCCCCATACACCCCAAACTCATATACCCTTGAAAGCAAGATCTCGAAATGATCCGGCCAGTGAAGGCAAGATCTGGAATTAATCCGGCCAGTTTTATTGCATATTGTAATTGTTATAACGACTAAAAAATGGAAAACTGCTTCAAATAAATTTTCGCCAAGAAATAGTCGTAAGAACCAAACGCCCAAGTAACGTTTATTACAAACATTAGTAGTGAAAACAAGTGAAAAACTGCTACGGATAAATTTGGGAGATAGTTGTGATGATGACTCTTTGAAAAGGCCTAATTGAAATTAAATGAAAATGGTCATGGGTTTCAATTTAGTCATGGCTTTTTGACTTACAGGTTTTGATATTATAGTTTATAGGTTTTGGGTTTGGGGTGTATGGGTTTGGGGTTTATGGGTTGAGGGTTCAAGGGACTTGGCTTGGTTGGTTTACACTTTTTGATTGTGATTCTACGTGGATAGAAATTTATAATCTGCGTTATTTTAATTTGCGATGTGAATTATGTAATTTTGGACCTTCTTACTACGTGTATCTCATAAATGTGACGTGATACGAATTTTTGGGAAACGGATTCTGTTTCGGCACGTTAAAATATATAGGAAACAGTTGGTCTTCCTTCCGGAACAAAATACTTTTTTTATTTTGTGGTCCTGTGTTATTAAACTCTTTTGTGAAAACATAGTAAAAATTTTTATAATTCCAGCATGGTCCACGGCTACTGCCATACATAGTAATTTTTAATATAAAATTTTCTCCGTGTAATAATGCTACGTAATATCGAAAGACAGATTCGACAGATGTTCGAACTTCCTACATCGATTGCTATGCGCCGTTTACCGGGCGTCGCGTAGGTGTTGCGCTAAAAAGATCACCGGTTACGTCCGCGACAGCATTCAGCGTCAGGATTCAGAGTCGTCATCCTGTCGTCCGAGCGAGCGCGCCGCGACTTCCATTTATCACCGCCGGCATCATCCATCTCTCGCAGCTGGAAATCTCTATTTGCATCCGCGTCTTATCTGGCGTCAAGTTGAATCGCGTGGACAACAACGACGGCGCATCGCGAATCACCACGCGAGTCCTCATAATGCTCCGTCGCATAACGAATCGTTCGGAAATTAACGGTCTACCGTGCCTGCCGGTACCGCCCCGTCATCCGGTAATGGTAATGCGGTAATACGCGACTTTCCTTTCTCGTTAAAGTGTGATTTAAGCGTCTCGTCCCGGGGGACGTTATGGATGAACGTGCGACGCGGTGCGCGAATGCGAATTGCAGCTTGTGTTCTTCGATATACAGGCTGATTCCCTCGCGGTAATTTTCTCGCGCGTCCATGCGTAAATAAGCCTCAGCTGAATGCGCGATGCGATCAGGATGACATTCGTCTTGCCATTTGTCAAACGCTAACTATTGCCGAGTTATCGGTCGCGCGAATTAAATTTCCGCGCTGGAAATTCGATTTTCACATTTGAAAATTCCTGACGAATCGCAATAACTGTACGATTTGTTGCGTGTAAATTCACTTTCCAATAAAATTGTACCTTTACCTTTTCCAGTACCATCGTGCTAAAGGTGAGAAGACAGGATAGTTTCGCAAGACGTTCCATACACGTGCGTCATTTCGTGCGGCGCGCCTGATTACGTGTATGTTGTAGAGGTACATGCATCGCACGCAGGGAGGATCCGAAATTTTTAGTCGGTCGACATGCGAGCAGCCGAATCGTCGAAGATTCATGTTATACGACAGCCTTCGTCCTCAAAAGCGATTACACACGGTTCTCGGATTCAAAGGGAACCGGTCGCGCGCGCCGGCGAAAGTTGCCCGTTAATGCTCGCGATCTCGTGATACCGCACGGTAGATTAACTCGTAATTGCATTCATTATCGTAGGATTCGGTTCGGGAGTCTGAGGACGGGGACCCGTGCCCGGCGTATGCGGAAGGCGTATCTTACATGACACCGAAATTAGCATCAATTAATAAGTACAAGATTATATTTCTTGTTTCGTGAGCGCGCTTCGACTTATATCAGAAGAAGACCCGTATTTTATCTCCGCGGCAAGTATCCGATCTCTCTCTCTCTCTCGAATAAAATCCGATTATCGGCTATAAAATTCTCAGCTCGACAATGTCAATATCATGAAATTTATTTCTGCATGTTAACATTAATCGTTTATCAGCTCTATTCATTGGGAGAAATCTTTGTTGCTTTAAACAACGTCGTTCCAACAGTACGCACATGCATTTCATTTAAGATAACGCACGGTTTATCGTGCAACGACATCTTTACAACTACTTGCCCACATCAGTGGCAACGGCTTTCCATCGCTGATTATCTTCTCGAAGATTAGAAGGCGCTACATCGAAGCATTCCACATCGCAGCGCAAACAGATTCCTGACAGCGCTCGGTACGTCTGTTTACCGACTTGCAGCGAGCGAGTGGCTCTCGTTTGATTTCGATTCTGATCGAAGGGAGAGCCGTACAGAAAATAATTATCTCGTGTGTTCCGATCATCCGTCCGAGTCAACAATTCCCCTAACAATAAAAGATAACCACTTCGAGTGACACGGCTCGAGGAGGTGATAATTTATAAGGATACCTTCTCTTACGGGAGAGGGGGGGGTGACCTCACTTTAATATTAATGGCTACTCCTCAACCCGGCCAAGATTAATAGTAGACGCTCAAGATTGTTCTGCTTATACGTTCTAGAGCGTGCTAGCGCACGCGGTACGGAATGCAAAGTAACCGACGTCGCGTGTAGCTTTGGACGTCGGTGATTTCGGGACAATGATTGACGGGCAGCTGCTCTTTCGGCATATAACTTCATCGATTACTCGACAAGGTTGCCGGCCACGCTGACCTAACGTGCCGGTCTGGTCGTGCACGGCTGCGGTAGGAAAAAAAATTTTCGATTTCACAACCAACCCATCGACGATCGCCTTTAGGAACTTTAATGGTGTGGTACCATTACTCTTGGTCACACTTGCCTTGTGTAATTTAATACGCGTCGATAGAAAGTATCGTATTTTATATTTTATATAACGTAATTCGGAGTTAGTTTATTCTATGTATATATCATTCTGGTGATTTTAGAATACTTATAAATGTATGTATATTAAGATGTGGGGATTGTGGCGTTAAGGCCAACGCACAATAAAAAAATATAAGCAACAAGGAACAGATATTAGCGATTAGAAATAAGAGAAAGATTCTTCCTTCTTCCTTCTCTTATTCCTAATCGCTAATATCTGTTCCTTACTCCTTATATTTTTTATTGTGCGTTGGCCTTAAGAGTTGCGCGTCTGCTTTCTGTGCCAAAGATCCAGGTTCAAAATTTCAAATCCACCCAGAACATATATCAAATTTTTAATTTGATCACCACCTCTCGGAAGGCAATGACACTGAGAGTACCTCTGCCAAGACAAGCACCATGGTGATCACTACACATCGTTTACGATGTTGGACTAATGTCCATTTCTACCAATGCAGGTTAACTTTAATCTTGGTTTAACCTACTCTTTATCTTTTTCTAATTCTTAGAACTAGAAAAAGATAAAGAGTAAATTAAACCAAGATTAAAGTTAATCTACATTTGGTAGAAACGGACATAAGAAGAAGAAGAAGATATTAAGATTATTAATTTATTTCCTATCTCAAAAATGCGCAAGATGATGGAACATGAAAAAGCAGCGCTGAACGAATTAAATTCGTGCCAGGACAACCCTTGCGTGCAAAAAAAAACTTTCGGAGACAATGGAGCCCTCACACGTGGACGGTTACGTAAAGTCCGCGTATCCGCCTGATATCTATTCATAGTCGCGACGGTCGAAAATACGAAGGCAGAAAGAAGCGGCCGTCCGTAGGCAGCACGTGGGAATCGGTCGAGGCACGTGCCTCGAGTCGATCTCAGGCAACTCGTGGCGAGGACCGAACTATTTCCGCGTGACGAGGAAATTGTTTTCGGGGCGTCCCGACGCTGCGGGAGACGGTCCGCCGAAGTAGTCCGTCCCCTCGCAGCGGGTGTTGACCATCGCGTGGACTAGCATCTCTCCTTCGAATTAGACCTATTGCCGATCTTCGCAACGTACCTCGCAAGGTTTCGAAAAAAAGGGAATATTTTTGGGACAAACGATCAGTCTGTGGGCAAGAATCGAAACTTTCTGGAGAAAACGATTATCGTCATTTATTGTTGTCGACGTTTCTCGCGTAAACGCACGAGTCTACGTCTTTTGTGTTTTACAAAAGTAATGATAATTTAATAAACCACAAATCTACACAATAATGACATCGTCAAATAGAATGGTCATTCTTCAAGTCGCACACACGGAAAAAGATCCGCATAAACGAGAAGTGTTGCAATAGAAGCAATATAAATTCCAAGAAGACGTATTTGGCGGAGAGAAAAGAAATGGTAGTCACGACCGTCGGTCTATCATTCGGTCCCCGGCCGGACGAGGCGGATAGAAATGCATTGAGATTCTGCGCAGATGACACTCCGGAGCGTGCAAAACGTATTAGTCGACGGTGCAAAAAAATCGTGACTATTCCTAGTCCTTGAGGACTCAGCTAAGAGCTCCAGGCTCATCAGGAGGCCGGCAGGTGTGAATTCGAGATATTGAAAAAAGTTCGCTCGCCTGCGGAACTAGACAGGATCGTCGAACGGAACGTTTCAAATGCTAGCAGACTATCCATGAGCAATAAAGGCACACTAGAATATACATAATTGCGTAATGGCATACACTTGACGCGACCGCGTAATTGATGTCGGAATGAACAAACCGTGGAGGCATCTCCAAGAACATCTCCGAGAATATCTCTGCGATCAATAAAAATACGGCATGATAAAATCCGGGAGCGAGTAATCATTTTAAGTGATCGAATGAACAATGTACAGCTCGCATCTTTTTTTAACCCTTTAAGGCCCAATGTACATAATTATGTACATTCACTTTGAGTTCTTCCCAAATGTTTTCTATTGATAAAGTAGTGTTTCTGTCAGTATAATACTCTTGATCGATTCTATATGGAGCTAGATTCTCTATCTCAATTCGTAAAACAATGGTGTTTCCATTAAACAAACCACTATTGTGATAATTGATAGTAAATTTTACTCAAACGGAATTAAAGACCTAGGCCTTAAAGGGTTAAACATTCTACAGCATATGATACTCGTAATACGTATATTTAAGAAACCCTGTATACACTAAAAATATAATGCTTTTTAAAACACTAGATAGGTGTATAACGTTTTCTATTCTTAAATTTATGTATAATATAATTATGTATTTGGCTATATTCTCATTGATATCTATATGTGACGAGATCGGGGAAAGAAGCTCGGGCAACTGGTAACCTTTTATAATAAATGCGTCCGCGCACACAAACTAGAGTCAAACTGTGTAATAAGCTATTTGCTGACGTAATGCAGTCTGTGTTTGAACAGTCAACAGCGACGAAGTCGTTTCCCTGTTTGTCACCGAAAGGAAGGAAAGTGTGAACAATTTTGCAAATCGGAGATTGCAGCGTGATCCTTCGTAATTTCGCGGTGCGACTCGTTTTGAGACGGTCAGGCGGTGACTATTGTCACCTGATGAAGAAATGTGAAAGAAAGAAATCGAGAGAAACCAGAGAGGAGAGAAACAGAGAAAGAGAGAGAGAGAGAGAGAGAGAGAGAGGGAGAGAGGGAGAGAGATAGATAGCGTTTATTTACATTCTAGGGCGAGCCCTCTAAGAACGTACAAGCGTAGCGTAAGAAATTAGAAAACAATAGAGAACATAAGCAATATGCAGAAACTTTAATTTTTCTAAATCGCCAGTAAATAATTTACATATGTAATTAATTGTAAAACGACCCAACTGGCAAGAGATGGTATTCTATTTATCACTACGTATCATACGGATTGTGGTCCTCTACGAGTAACAAATTTAATATTAATTTAATATTAATTTAATATTAACTTAATATAATGCTAAAGTATCTATAAGAAAAGGTGGGAAGGGGGAGAATCTTATAGATGCTTTAGCATTATTGATATTAAATTTGTTACTCGTAAAGGACCACAATCCGTATGATTGATACGTAGTGATAAATAGAATACCATCTCTTGCCAGTTGGGTCGTCTTACAATTTATTACATATGATAAGCAATATGGTATAGTAGTGAAGCGAAAGTACATAAGATAAAGAAAATGTATATAAAAGAGAATTACAAAAGTAAAGACCTAGAGAAAAGATAAAATAAAATGAAAAGAAATAGAGTAGCAATATGTGAATTAAAAACTGAAAGAGAGAGAGAGAGAGCCGTAAGAACTTTTTCTCGCTCACAATTATTATTGAAATGCCTTCTCTGACGTCGACGACAGTGAAACGCCCGTCGTCGCGGGATTGCACCGTCACGTTGATTACGCAAAATTAAAAAGGCAGCTATCACGATGCGCCCGTAAGAAAAGTACAAACAGATTGAAAGCGTTTATTCGTCTCGTCGAAGAATACCTTCCAGAAGCCACGAACTGTCTGTGCGAATAATTGAGACGCGAAACGAGCCGGGGAACTAGATTGAGAATTCGCGTAATAGCCCATTTGCCACGGTAATGTAATTTGTAGCTGAACGTTAAGAGAGATTGCGCGCCGTCGTTTTTTTTTCTTTTTTATCGCGCTCGTAAGAAGACCCGCACAGCGTGTAAATTATTGGTACTAACGCGAGTCTCCTTTAATTCCACAGACCACTTACTCGCAAAGTATTCATGCGCGGCGATCTGCTCGATAGCAGATGAAAGGTAGGGGATTGTAAGAGGCAAGAACGGCAATTATTCTGACGTACTCTTTGTCGTGCTATTACATCGGGATTCTCACGAATGTTCCAGCCGTAGCGTCTTTATTTTCATTATTTGTGCTCGCGAGCATCATGAAAATATTTGAGACAATTTCATAGATGATTCTACAGTAGAAAGAAACAGAATTAAATAATTTAAAAAATTAATACATTGCTAATATATGAAATGTAACTGATATATGTACACGTAATTTTTGTTGCGAGATAAATGGCAGAGATGTTAAAGATCGAAATAGATCGGTCTCTCAACAACCGCGAAGCAATTTGCAACAAATTAGAACAGCCGCATTATGGTAATTGCCAATTAAGATTTCGCAGCGTAATGTATTCTGTATAATGACACCGGAGCGCGTAAAGAGTTAAAATTGGCACCCTGAGGGTCCGCATAATCCACAAAATCCCCGTCGGGCCTGCTAGAGACGCGGATGCGAAACGTCAAACGGTCGTGGCTGATTCATTTAACGTCGCGCGGACGATCCGCCAATAATGGGGATCGCGAGCGCAAGCACGCAACAACGCGAGTGCAGAACTAGTTTCAAGAATTCCCTAATGGGGCACCTGCCGCTATAATGTAAAGCATTTGCAGCTGAGCGGGTTCCTGCTCTAATTCCACATGCGAGAGAAATAACAGGGACGATATAACTAGTCCGGCCTGCATGAGCTTGTAAAGCATGCTGATAAAGCGGCAGCGGCACGAATTAACGTGAATGCTCGTGATAATATTTATTTGACACACGGCGCAACATATTATTCATCTGTCACATACGCAGTTATAACGTTACCGATTTATAACCGATTTCTTCATACTTATTTTTTAGCACGACGGGTACTTTGATATACATACCTACGCATTTCACGTGCAACGTTTGACGTCTGAAATACGGGTATAAAAAAGGACGAAGACGATAAAATAAATATAAGAATTACTAGTTTGCCTTCTCGACCAGCATCGATTTCGCGAGAGATTAGCATCCCGACGATTTGCCAAGCCACCTTAGCCTATTCCTCTATTTAAACCTATCAAACGCCAAAAAAATATATTGGTCTGGTCCTGCGGTTAGGACAAAACTCCGCTAGAGATTCGCCGCGAAATTCGTCTCGGTCCGACGACTACGAATAGCCGAATCCTTTTTCTCCTCTCACATTTCGCGATATTCTGTTTCACCTGTCGAAAATGGCGCAGATGGGTCGGCGAGAGGTACAGACGTCGGCCGACATCCTAAGATCCTAGGCATTTGCTAGTTTAGGTTTTTACCGGTCTCCAGACAGGCCTGACGAAATCGGTATATCTACTAATACCTTCTACGGGCAAGGATCACCTGCCGCTTCCTCGTTCGTCCTTGGATAATTGCACCCATCAAGATACATCGTCCGTCGCGTTGGCAGGCAGATCCCACAATGTGGTCAAGATTTATCGAGCTAGAATGGGCCGAAACACGCGGCAACTTTGCGAGTTTAAAATTTGCAATGAAGAGACGAAGAAACTTTACTTCAAGAACTAATTGCATAATTCAAAAATAGAATTATTTATATAATTTAGATTTTATTATTAAATTAACTTTTCAGTCAATTTTTAAATTTGAATTAGTTTGCATTTAATAGTTAGGTATGCGGATATAAAAATGGGTAATTAAATAATTTCGAACAAAATCAGAAATTCCTGAACGCTGTAGCACCTGGACTGCAATTAAGCACGTGTCCTTTAAATCGGCTGGCGCTGATCAGCAGCGTAATTCGGCAATTAGGTTTAATTATCGAGAACGATACGCATTGACGCTTACGTAAGGCCGCTAATTAAAAACGAAAACGTGCAATTTCTCGTAAATTAAGCGAAATTTTCGCCGCGGGACATTATACGGCGCGCAACCTGTTCCTCAGTACTTGAATTATCATGCAAGTATAAAAAATCTGAGACGGAGATTATTTATTCGCGGTAATTTAACTTAACGAGATCGTAAACTCTCCGTTAAGTTTTATTATCTACGTATAAAATAGGTGGTACAAAGTACTTATTATAAAACTTTATCGGCGAGATGGCTCAGTTAAGAATTTTAATGATGGAGAAACGTTTGTATAAACTTGTAACATATCTGTAACATACAGTTATTCCTGAACAATCTCTAGCGCCAGGGTTAGTCCCGCTTGTAATCCGCGAAAGAATAATCTCTATATATCTGTATAATTCTTCTACATATACTGGGTGTCCCATGACTCGAGGTCCATATATTAAGGGCGTGTTATTGAAGTCATTTAGAGTTGAAATTGTTTAATAAACACATGTCCGTAAATGCTTCCTAACAGAACTACAACCATTAAAAGTTGATGTGAATATTTGAAACATTTTCTGTCAGTCTGGTATTGTTTTATTAATTTTTGTCTTATTGTCTGTTAATATGTCTATTAATAATTGTCTTATTAATTAATAAGAAATTCTCCTGGCATAGTGGAGCGAACTGTTAGATCACTTTTACGCAGGGCAAGACTTTGTATTGAATCTGCAGGAGATAATTTTGAACAGAATTTGCAATACATTTGTAAATAAACAAGTTAAATTAAATGTCTTTTTTCTTTCCTTTTTCAAATATTCACATCAACTTTCAATGGTTGTAGTTCTGTTAGGAAGCACTTACGAACATATGTTTATTAAACAATTTCAACTCTAAATAACTTCAATAACACGCCTTTAATGTATGAACCTCGAGTCATGGGACACCCTGTATATACATAAACACAAGAAATCTCCTATCTTAATCCACCCAAGGAAATTTGACAAAAAAGAATTTCAGGTTTCAAAAGACAAGAAAATACAGAACGTAAGAAAGAATGTAAAATTCCTATGCAGACCCATCTAAGAAATATTTATACGCTTTTGTTCGGAGCAATCTTCCCTGACCCGAGATTTCCTCTCGAGATCGTGCGACTTCTTCCGCGAATTCGCCGCAACGATTAACCGCTGCGCCACTTTTTCACCAGCGTCATGCCGGTCCACCTGCAGATGACAATCTGTTGTGAGGAGGCGCGGCAGAATTCCTCCCTCGTCTCTTTCCGCTTTTGCTGGTCGCCATACGGCGCGCGGTTATGCCAAGAAAGAGAGGGAGGGGGAGGAGGAGAAAGAGAGATTTAAAATCTCGGACGGGCGGTCCGAGCGGTGCCGGTACCGTTATTTCGCAGCATGAAGCGCGTGCCCGGCGTCAGCACGATCTCGACTGGGCCTACTCTTAATCCCGGAGGATGCCGCCTCACCGGAGATTACAAAGGATAAAAGTCCCAGAGCGGTGGACCCCCGTGTCGAGGGGCAACCGGGAACCGGGAAAGCCGAGCTTCGCAAAGCGGGACCACCTGTTGGGAGAAAGCGCGCGTTTATCGATCACGTTTTCCTGAAACGTGAGTTGCGATATTTTCGGAGGATTTGCGGCGAGCCAGGCGTTACGAAACGCACGCAAGACCGACGGACACCTCGCGGTTGAGCTGCTGTATCTTTTGCAACAATTCAACGCCTGGGTAATAAAAAGAAAAGTCGCTCGACGCGACGACTGTACTAAAAAGCAGTTTTGCGGTTACAGAAATACTCGTAGCAATTTAGCGCCGCGACCACGTACTATCTACATCTTTGTCGACGAGAATGTGTGTACGCCGGGGAAAAATGACAAACTGATTATACCCACATCGCGTAACAAGAATTCTTCAACCTCGCATCGCGGTCTACAAGCGCAAACTTGTTCGCATCGCGCGATCGCGAAACGTTTCATTACGGGAACCGGGCGTCGATAATCAAAATATTCGGTACCTTCGACGGGAACCGATCTGAAAGAAATTACTATCGTCCGGGAACGCCGAGTGAAAGCCGAGGAATCTCGCGATCGAGCCTTGATTTCTGGTCGGCCGATCGCTCCAAGTGCTACGCGCGCGAGTAATGGGCAGGGGTAACAACTCGAGTAATCTGCCTACGCAATTTTACTGGATCAGCTCGAGGCAGCTCTTACTCGCTCCGTTTTGCCGCCTGCCTGTCCCCCTCCTCACCCGGGCAGGACTTGTGGCGTTGCACGTTTCATTTGCACGAACGCTCGTGGCGGCCCCGCAAGTTTGCGCGTGCAAAAGTCAGCGTGAAGTCGTAACGACCGGGTCGCCCCGTAGAGGCTGGACACGCACGTTGTGGCCGCCGGGGTCTCCTACACGTATGCGGGTTCGTCCACCGTGGCGTGCAGTAAATCTCTTCGCGAAAAAAAATGTCTCGATCGAGCGCCAGCGTCACGGTGTAACGGCGAGATATTCTCTAGCTCTTTCTCGCGAGTTACTCGCGATCGATTAACTGGCCTCTCATCGTTGCTCTGTTAATTGGTCCCGATATTGGACGTCATCCTCGTTTATTCATGCGAAATGGAAAAAGCAATTCCGTATCGAATTGAGATTCTGATATATTTGCCTTCAAGTGAATAAAAAAATTGCGCATGAAATTGCGCGGGTAGATGGTGGTAAAACGTGACTTACCGAGATTAAGGTAAGGAGGAAAATATTCTTGAAACCGCGCGTGGCGAAATGAGGACTCGCGTAATCTCCTGGAGGCGGCCGCGCGCAAAAAAAAAAAAACGCGCACGTTACAGCCAAAACACGTAAATATAACGGAGTTTGTTGTTTCACCGGAATATTTTCAACGTGGTTTCGTGCCATAAAATTCCTACATATGTGAAACCGTAATGGTTGAAAAACGCAACCTATAATTAATAGCTATAAATTAAAATAAAAAAGCACCATCGTTTTATGAGCCAACACAGTAATGGAAAGGGTTAGTCGAAATCATAAAGCAATATGTTCTCACAATTAATTTAACGGATACAGGTAAAGAGTTTTCATACACAGAACAAAAATGCTGTTGCTTCAATTAAAGTGTACGTCACGAGCTGCCACAAACATAAATAATTCATTCAATTGTATTATGATTGGAACAAAATATTTAGATTATTAAAAGAATAATCTAGATAACACAGTTTAAATTGAGAAAAGGCCTAGAACCGGTCATTGCGGATCTTAGTGCTTAAATAATATTAATGTGTGATTTTTCTATAAACTGCGCACCGTTACCAACGGTCTTGAAATCACATTTATTAAATTGATAATCAATTTAATGATACTGATGCTCACAATAATCTAGATGTTTGGTCCAATCATAATACAATTGAATGAACAATTTATGTTTGTGGCAGCCCGTGATGTAAACTTTAATTGAAGCAACTGCATTTTTCTTTACACGGAGAAAATTTTATATTAAAAATTACTATGTATGGCAGTAGATGTGGATCATTGCTGGGATTATAAAAATGTTTACTATGTTATTATATTAATAATTATTAAACTCTTTTGTGAAAACATAGTAAAAATTTTTATAATCCCAGCAATGATCCACATCTACTGCCATACATAGTAATTTTTAATATAAAATTTTCTCCGTGTAGTGTATACATTTTTCTGAAATATAAATTTTTACCTCGCATCTGATAACAAATAATTTCACTCTAATTACAATAAAAATTGACTGCATTTACAAAGTCTCTTCAAAACACTAAAGTTTTTTCTTCTATCATAACATATGTTCGATTTATAATATTGCTATAAATCACAAGCTGCCCTGAAGCGTTTGTATTATTTGCACGAGCAAAGGCGTGCAATAAAAGTAATGAAAATGTTCGTTGAAATCTACGATGACGGTTGTATACTGCGAAATCTTAACGAATGAGACAGAAGCAGATGTGGCGACGAGCACGATAATTCGCCTCTTTCTCTTCGCGTCGAAGGCGCAAGGTGGAACCTGTCGCTAACGAACCAGTAAGACAACGACGCACCCGTAACACGCATAAAGTCCAATGGAAACGAAGAATCGTAAAGTTTCCAACGGGCAGGGACATTAAAATCAAGAGACCGTACATTAGTGCAAGGGTAATGAGCGCCCTGCGGCCAAGTGCGTTACTGGAAAATAACTCGTGCGGCCACGATCGAATTAGTTCTCATATCGCGCGACTCGAACTCGTTAAGCGCGACTTACGCCATTAGAAAATTGGCGCGATAAAATTAATCGATAAAGCCGACTCCAGACGACATGGTCAATGTACGCCAACGTAAATAAAAAAATAAAAGGAGAAAAATTGTGCAAATTAGAAACTTGCATATTATTTCCTCATTATTTAGATGATTTTGTAATTTTTAGTAATCGATAGAGTATCATTAAAAGAGGATTGGTGTTGAATTTGGCGATGAACGACACGCGCAAACAAACACAGACACACAAACAAAAACACAATTGGGACATTTTTAAAAGAAGAAGACCAAAAAAGGAGGAGAAAAAAGTGTGCAAATTAGAAACAATTGCACTTTGCTTCCTCCTCATTTATATGTTTGTATTCTATTTGATGCATCAGTCTTACAATTAGTATTTATTAGTTCGGCTTCCTCACATAGAGAAAGCTTTTTATTATCGCTTAAAAAGATTCCTCTATGAAGAAGCCAAATTAATAAATACTAAGACTGATGCATCAAATAGAATACAAATGAAGAAGATGCAATGTGCAAGTTTCTAATTTGCACTTTTTTTTCTCCTCCTTTTTGGTCGTTTTTTTAAAAATGTCCCAATTGTGTTTTTGTTTGTGTGTTTGTTTGCGCGTGTCATTCATCGCCAAATTCAATACTAATTCTCTTTTAATGAAAAAATTTTAAAAAAACATCTAAATAATGAGGAAATAATGTGCAAGTTTCTATTTTGCACAATTTTTCTCCTCTTATTTTAAGTTTTTTGTAAACTTATTTTATGTTTTCCTTTTAGATTTAAAAAATTTTTTAAAATAACATTCCTAAAAAGTTTAATTAATTTAATTAGTTTTAAATTTAAAAAATAAATAAATAATAAAAAATATAGCTAATTATGCATATCATGTAGATATTAATCGTACTGCATATTCATATATTGGCAGCATTGATAGCCAATGCATTTGTCAACGACATTGGCGTACATTGGACATGTCGTCTGTAGCCGGCTCTTGATAAAATTCATATTGAAAAAACGGCAGAGCTGATCCAGTAAAGAATTGCATGGAATATAATTTCATTCTTGAATCACCGAAGATGATCACCGATGTCCTTCATGGACCTATCTGCAACATAAAAAATGAGGATTGGTATATTAGTTAGGAATATTATTGAAACTGTTCATATATGTCTGTATAAAAAACAATTCAATCTTGTCAAATTGGCGCATTGCCGTATGTTAATTATGTAAAAAGCCGAAAAGAAATGAATCTGATTTCATCGACGTCGATCGCGTTACTCCGTCCTTACTGCCAAACAAGGCCATCAAACGAACGGACACTGCGAAGGTGCCTTAAGGCGCGGGTGGGGATGACGAAGCGTGGCGGAGCGTGTGCCTCGCTCGCCGAGCGTGGACGCCTTCGTCGCCCGGAGCGCGGCGATTATCTTTCATTCGTGGCGCATCAAACAAGAGCCGGTGGCCGCCGCGTCGAACGCGTCCCGCGTCGCCGGGGCTTTTTCTCCCGAAGGCGCCCGCACGATCCCGGATCGTCCGCGCGCCCGTCATTATCCACCACATCGGCGATTCACGGTCGGCACTCGGCCGATTGCGCGCCAAGCTTGCACTTGCGCACGATTGCACGCACGCCGATTTTTCCGCGGCCGCGCGTCTCCTTTCGCTCGCAAAGCGTGGAAACGCGTCATTACGCGCGGATGCGCGTACAACATTTCATTAGAATATAAGCGCAGGATGCGAATGACGATCGGACCGTTTGAGATGCAGATCGGAATGCACGCGCCAATGCGAGGGGGCTCACGACGTCCGTCTCGCCCCGCTTTATTCCTCCCTCTTCCTTTCGTGACGATCGTGTCTTGTTGATCATTAAAAACAGACAAGACTAGATCTTACAGGTTGTTACCCTTTTTTTCATCTAGGCGATGGCGAACGACAGTGGTCTGGTTTAAGCACTCGTAATTTTCCCCGCGAGGCATTTCCTGTGCCTCGCGTCGATAGGACCGCAAGGTGCTGCATCGAACGCGTTTTATATTTGGAAGCACAAGAAAGACAGCCCGAGGTATAAACGCATATATGTGCGAACAAGCGCGGCAATTTTCTCGCTGCAAGGGCAATCTCGGCGTTTATAATGTAAAGCATCTTATTATCTCTTCGGCAGCTTTTTATTATCTTTAATATAGACGCACATAGTGCGTGAATGGGCGTTTTATAACGTTTAAAGCGGCCGCGCAGATCTCGATTTGCGTCTCGATCAAGAAATTATTGTGACGTCGCGAGACGACGAAGACAGCTCCCGAGTCAAAATTTTTCTCCCATTTTCGACCTCAATGTTCAATCTAATACCTACTTTCGACCAAAATGTTCAACCTAACATCTATTTTGATACTTTAAACAGCACATCACCCTATTTTGAAACTCTTTAACCCCTGGCTCCTATTTAGAATCTCACAATTCTATTTCAATTAGGTAATTATGCTCCTACTTTAATGTTCCTAACGTTTTCTCAATTTGTTTCGATGTCAACCTAGAACTGTTATTTTCATTTAGTTCTATTCTTATTATTATAGATTTATTGTATTTTTGATAAAATTAAATAATGATAGACGCAGTATTATGAGATTATTCTCACTCATGTTCTATATGTATAGAATAATATGATTCTTTGAAGGAGAATCCCCAAAAGTGGATTCCAAGATGAAAGTACCTAAAGAGATATGTTACTTTGAAAGTATAATTATACAATTAAGATTAGAAATCTAAAAGATATCTTTTTGTCTACTGGGTAATAGGACGTTTTCTTAACGTCAATAAAGTGTCAAATTTTGTAACCAAAAATCGTCATTTCATTACAATTTAAAAAGTAGGAAAAATTAATAGAATCTAGAGGGTTTTATGAGATTTTACCGACAACTCCTCTTTTAAATCTCAAAATGGGAAACAGTCCGTTTACTGCCTATATTTGAGGTACAAAGTAGGAGCTTAGTACAATACAATTCTTATATAAATGGAATCTATCAAAATCCTCCAGAATCCGTCGATGTGAGAAGAAAGAGGTTGAAAATAGGAGTAAAATTTCGACTCGGGAGTCTTTGTCATTTAAGGGGGAATATCCACCTCGAAATTTTCAAAAAATCGGAGATCTTCAGAAAAGAGGAACAGGAAGAAAATATCGTTATAGAAGGACAGTTATATGGTGCAGGCATCGCCGATTAAATGTAAATTAAACATTTCTATAGTTAAATATGAAATAATATTACTCAAAACTTTAATCGCGTT
>NJRQ01000251.1:89699-128870 GCA_003063805.1 Aphaenogaster ashmeadi | reverse complement strand
GTGGAGAAACGGGTAGAATCTTTGTTTACTTTACCGTGCACAAAAAAATTTAAAAATATTATTCATCTACTGGTTGCGCTTCCTACTTTTGCTACCTGGGAAAGCTTATAAAAAACGACATAAAGCGATATGAGGACGTTAAGGATCCCACATGGTAATGCGACGGATATGTTATGACCTACTGCTTATTATAATGTTAATTACCAAGAGAAATTAATACTCAAGTTCTGTGGAGTAAAGATAGATTTCACGTAACGAATAAACGTGCGCAGAAATCGTGCCATAAATCCGGTCGCAACAGCCGCATCAGATAATTTACGTGCCATTCCTGCCTGCCACGCGTCGCATACTAAATTATTAATACGCCTATATTCACAGGCATCGAAAGTACCAAAGGAAAGTATAAAATTAAGAACGTATCCGGTAGAGGGTCACGCAGGGTCGATTCCGGTGAAATTTACAATCCGTTTAGGCGATACGTACGCGTCCCGCGGGTAATCACCCTTCTCTAGCTGCGTAAAATCTCGGTAATTAGCCATCAGTCTCCCCCGTCGCTTGCCTCTCGCGTATAAACTCGAAGCTTTATTTATTTCGCCGCGCCGGAGAATAAATCTCTCGTCGCCGCGCACGAATCTCGCCGCAAACGACTCGCGCGGCCCGTCCGTCGATGTTGGACGCAGCTTTTTCATCGACGAATAGCCGGAACGTAATAATCGTTAATAACCGTCTTTGCAGCAGCAGGACTGCCGCTAAGTATCGGCGCGTGGGCGAGGAGACTCGGAACGGCCCACGGCAGGTTGCAGCGTCGGTAGGGCCCAGCCATTCCGGATCCAGATGAGCCCGAATATTGCCGTTGCATTTAAAAAAATCTACCTCTCGACTCTTTCTCTCAACATAGACTATATGTAACTATCGTTACATATTGTGAACGAATAAGAATCAGGAATTACGCCACACCGATATCGAATCGCAGGCGCTTGAGAAAGTTCCGTGTACGTTCTGTATCATCATCGGCCCGAGGGGATGCTGTCCCAGAATAAATGGCTCTCTCACCTCCGTCCGTCCTTATGCCGTCGCCTCGTAAATCGCAACTTAGGCCCTTCGCACGCAATTGCGTGCCACGCGAAGTAATGTCCGGCCGTGTCGCGGATCGGTCGCGCCCACGCCGGGCGTATGAGGACATTAACGTAACAACTGGACCGAAGAAGCTGTAAAACAGCGTTACGTGGCGTAGCCGGCACGCCGCGTTCTTCATCCTCCTTCTCATCCTCCTCCTCCTCCTCACGTCCCCCCGCGGCTGCCCCGAGGTTCTATCGTCACGGCTCTCATTCTCGTCCTGCTCTCGCTCGCCCTCGCCGATTCCTCCCCACGCGCTCGTCGTTTCTCCTCCGAGAGCGGCACGAGCGCGTACTTCCTCGGTACTTACGACCGTCCTCAAGTAGTTTTATTCTGTCTGGCCGCGTGGGCGGGAAGCGGGAACTTAGGGACCATCTCCATTCGATCACTTTCCTTCCCCGTCTAGGGTTGCCATAATACAATTTTCAAAACTAGGATTATTAAGCCAATAATCCCGGACATTTCGCTTGCAACCCTGGACGCATACAAAAATGCGAATTGGTTAGCAAATTGGTTATAATAAACAATAAATGATTAATTATTTTACATCTCGTTTTTAGTACTTAGAATAAAATGCATAAATTAACATGTTTTTAATTTAAAAGAAGTCATATTATTAGGTATTTTACCTTATTGTAGAGATGTGCGAATCAAGATTTTTTAACTCGAATCGAATCGAATCGAATTTGCAAAAAAATCTCGAATCCGAATCGAATCGAATGGACAAAAATATCGCCGAATCGAATCGAATCACCCACATTTCGAATTCGAATCGAATCAAAACGTAGGAATCCTGTATGCAAGCCAGGAATGTGACGTAGGCATTCGAAGCATCTGAAGAGGTGAATAAAAATGAACGAAGTCTCGTAACGACCAACCTTCTGGCCGCCTCGCAAAGGCGCTGAACGCACGATAGGATTCAACGGGTTTCAAATCTTTTTACGCACTTCTCCGATTCGAATTCGAATCGCAGTGATTCGATATTGTCGAATCTTTCGAATTCGAACTATGTCGATTCGGATTCGAATCGAATTGTCAGAATCGATTCGATTCGATTCGAATTCGAATAATTCGCACATCTCTATCTTATTGTACCTTATTATACCTACGTGCTATATTTTTAAAATATCAATAAAATAACAAATAATTATCAAATATATTAAAAAACCAAATCAGCACAAAACTATTGGTTTTTATCAGTAAATTGAAGTGATTGAATATGATGTGGTTAATTAAATCTAAAATGCAAAATATTTAGAAATTTTCTTAAACCCCGGACATTCATAATTATCCCGGATACATTTGAAAAATCCCTTTGGACGTCCCCGGACGCTCTAAAAACGAGGACGGTGTCCGGGGAAAAAGAGGACGGATGGCAACCCTATCCCCGTCCTTCTTTTCTCCACCAACTCCGCGGTGCATCCCTTGCATTCGAATTCTCAAGACATATTTCTCGTCGGCGATACGCTCGCGGGGAAAAGTATGAAATTTTACGATGATCCAGCGCGCAGTAAAATTGAACGTGGTGTCGGTCGCGGAGACACGAGATCGTATCGTGGAACCAGAGAAGGCACGCTTTTATCAGGGATCATATCTCGCGGCAATAAGGCTACGTCGTCGTCCGCGTCATCATCGTCGTCGGACGCGAGCGAGTATTTCAGCGCACGCACGTGGTTCGGGCGCTATCGGAACGCGCGCGGGAAAGTTTAGCGCTCGGCGTTAATAAATGGATGTAAACGGCGGCGATAAGAATCTCGGCTCGAGGTAAAGCGCGCCCGGAGCTCGCGACGGCAAGGTTTACGTAAGCGCGTGTCGCTCTTAAGATTAACAATGCCTCCGCTTCTCGCTCGTCCGCGGCGCGAAGGCTTGCGTGCGTGTGCTCAATTTTATACCGCGCGACTTTACGCGCATTTACGCGCCGTCCGCGACAGAAAATAGGCTTTGGCTGTACCGGCCGCGTTCGTGTCGCGGTCGACGGCACAAACACGCGGACGTAAAGTTTTACGTCGCAGATACGAAACGTCGAATGTATAACTCAATAGGAAACATTCCGTCTCGCGTGGGCGCGAGGAATTATACGTGGCGACGCGACGGTCGGCGCGTATATTTTATGTCGCGACCGTTGGGCGATAGCTGTGATCTTATTGTTAGAGCTAAATTATCCGAGTATGAGGCACCGCTGCGAAGAGAGCAATGGTGGGATCGTAGGAGCCAGGCGCTGACGGTAATGTGGCGTCGTATATTCCGAGGAACGCTCTCGGCAGCGTGCGAGCTGACTGTCCGTACAGCGGCTTGTGCTTTATGCAGGCCACGCGGGTCTTATATCATAATAATGCAACATGTCCTGACACACGTGTGCGCCCCCGAGTCTCTCGCGATTATATCCTTATGTACCCAATGCGACTTGCTCGAGGAAGCAAAGAAACGTCGAGGTAATACCTCTATTGCAGAGATAGAGAGAGAGAGAGAGAGAGAGAGAGAGAGAGAGAGAGAGAGAGAGGTGATCAAACTTAGAAGCATCAAAATCAATTATACTTTCAGCTTCCTCACCCATCACGATCTACTGTTCCCTGTCGCAGCGATCTAGGTTTATATATGAAATAAGCATATTTATTTTATTTTGTGTGTTTGTGTTGCGATTGGGCATAAAACAGCAATATATAAAATTAATTATGTTAAATTAATTATTTTACTTTGAATGTTAAATTAATTATGGTTACATTGCAATTACAATTGTTGTATTGTTAATTTCACGTTGCCACGCGATCGACTGCCCGATCGACCATTTGGCCATCTCTGCTCTATTGGAACACTATAAAAATTAAAATAATTAAAGTAAAAGAGGACTAATGAGAGTCAGAGTGCGGTTAATAATGCACAATAAATATAATTAACGATTAGGATAACGTTACATATAAAAATTTGGTCGAACGTTTCGGCTCATCTTTGAGCCATTCTCAACGACATGCATAATCCTGTTATTGTTCCATCTCCAACCCACACAAAGCGCAAAGACACTCAAATAGAATTCCCTAATTCACAAACAGTTGGAAGGCCGATTGTTCTAAATGTCAGTCATGTGTGAAACGGAGAACAATCGAATATATTCGGTTGTTAACCGAATCTATAACCTAACCTAATCGAATATATCTTGTACCGCAGTACTCAATATATTTTAGGAAACTATTATTAGCACTTCTCTGTTAATTATTAACGACATTCACGCTTCAAGCTCATGAAATATATAAGACGCGCGATAAAAGTACGTGGCCTTAATATTGATCTTTATATTTGAATGAGTTTTCAGCTGCGAGCTGTTCTTACCGGCGCCCGTCGTCGTCCTCGATAACGAAGGGCCTGTCTCGAGTGTTCTCTCTCAGGATACCACTCAAAGGTTAAAGAACGTTTTAAGTTCTCGTTCGAGAGAAGCCCACGATCTCTCCTCGCAGCGCGTTATTTTTTTGTCGCTCCGACCGGGCAGACAAAAGCCACTTCGAGAAGGAGAGAGGCGAGGAGACTCTTTGCTCTCGCGTGGGCCCGGAGGCGAAGGCACCAGTTTGGTTTTCGGGCAGCGAGAGGAGTGTGCCTCTCGTGGAGGGCCGAAAGGCCACCTGCCCTACCGCGGACCCCCCCTTTTTTTACGTTCACTTTATTAGCTATTATTATACGCATGCTTTGGCTCCACAGTCTCACGAGAACCGCCCGCGCCTGTTTAGAAATATTTCATGAGACGTTTTCGACTTAGCTCGACGCCGAGAGTTCGTTAATCCTTCGACGTAGCCTAAACAAGTCGAGGACCCACGATTTCGAAGTAACTTGACTGGTCCTTCGCACCCAAGAATCACCTAAGTCCTCGGTAAAAGATCTTTAGACCGTCGACTATAAACTTTTATGAAAACGCACAGTTACCTTATCGAGACTCGTGCAGATTTATCTTCGAGAGCATCCGGTGGCATTGCTCGATACACACGAATCGAATTAATCGATATCGAGAACAATCATGTTGGAAACGAGATTGGAGGTAGTTATTCGCATTGCAGAGATCTTCGATAATGGAACTGTACAGGCGATTATACGCGATCTGGTTGCTCGTGAGTGTCTTCGAACGCGGAAGCAACGTGTCGTACTGACAAGATAAGCAATGTTTCATTACAAATTTTTCGATTGCTACATTATCAGCATCTACATCGATGCATGATAGTAAAAAGAAGTTAAGAAATAACTAAATAAATCAAAAGAAATTGTAAAAAAAATATCTCAACTCAATCTTGCTACATTATCGGAAAAAAGATTGTATAGAAGCACACGAAGTGCTTCTTTCACTTTACTATATACATGAATGATGATGATACATTATTAAAGGGTATTAATAATTTAAATATTTTCGCTAAAGTGTATTATCGGTCATATTTCGAAAAATCGTGCCGGACATCTTAATTGGTTAGCCACGGGCGAACTCTCCAAACTCATGATGAAGCAATCATTATATGTTGACCATAATAATCTCCGAAAATCTTATCGAGTGAGAGGCAGCGATTTTACAAGAAGAATATATTGCTTGATCTATTATTATCTAAAATTTTATAACGAAATAGACTACTCCGATATTGGCATATCTTTCACGGACATCACGTATCCTTACCTAAAAGGGTGATTATCTCCCGTGACATAAGATCACCAAAATCGCAATTTTATTCGACAGCCGATCTGACTGAAATCCCGAATACTCCATTTTCGAAAAAAGCTATTACAATGCTTGCATATGAAGACCCGGGGGGGAAAACAAGGAATGTTAGTTTTATTAAAAATGATATATATATATGGTCGCGCGTGCATGTCATTTTGTAGCGTTTAAGAGATACTACAAGCATTAATGATACTACAATATGTACACTGAGAAAAAAAAGCTGTTGCTTCAATTAAAGTGGTATCACGGGGTGCCAAATGCATAAGTAGTTCATTCAATTGTATTATTATTAGACCCAATGTCTGCATTTTTAAAACAATGATTGAATTATTGGTTTAAAAATGCAGACATTGGGTCTAATAATAATACAATTGAATGAACTACTTATGTTTTTGGCACCCCGTAATACCACTTTAATTGAAGCAACAGCATTTTTTTCTCAGTGTACATCTTGGATTAAAAACTGTATTAATCAGTGAAAAAATGGAGGTAGAACATTCGGGTATAGGGGAAATAACAAACTTTAAAATTCATTTTACTCAAAAGTATAAAACTGATATTCCTTGTTTTTCCCCCCGGGTCTTCATATGTTTCATGCAATGTTGATCGAAAACATTCGTTTGAATCTGCGATACACGTGTTTTTCACGACTAAAATTTTTGCTTCACAAAAATATCTATACATAAGGAAGTCTAATTACTATAATTATTATGATTTGTCCTCTTACAAAACTGAGTAATAAAGAATTGGCGACAATTTATGAATCATATTTATGTCTTGACAGCCGGTACTTAAATATCGGGATTGTTAAATCGAAAATGATTTATATTTAATCTCGCGCTTCCGCAAAATCCTACAAGACGGAGCAACGATGAACGCTTAAGTCATGCGTGTGCTTTGCATATTTCGGTTCACAAATGAAATGCAGTTCGGAGATGTCCTTAACGGGGCACGTGCGTGGCCGCACGATGCGCACGCACGGCATACGCGTTGTCGCGGCCGCACGTGTAATGAAAGAAAACGAGCACGCGAAAGGAAGGACGTTAAGCACGATAATCGGCGATTTATCGCTGTTTTCGCCACTCTCGGAATTCGATTCTCGGCCGGTGGCTCGGCGCGTTTAAAAACACGTTTGTATTCGCACCGACTGTTCGTCGTGAATTAAATCGGCGCGGTCAGGGGAAAAGGAACGTGGCCGGGGGACTAATAAAACCTGGCGCAAAACGACCGGGGGGACTTCGCAATCGGGACGCCGTTTCCGCCATTGTGCCGCGGTAATAATACGCGACCCGTTCCCGACGGCCGGCGTTTTTAATCCGGCTCGGTGCTTTAGCGCCGATACGGCTTTCAGGAAAGCCGCGCGGCGACTTTCAGAGGCGTGGCGCCCGCTCGCCTCCAGCGAGCGAATATTTCACTTACCCGCTCGTGTCGATCTCACGCCTTCGCGAAGGATCACGATTACGCAAAGTCACTCGGTCCATCGCGCCTAATGTAACGTGTGGTACTGCATATTGCACAAACTACCGTAATTAATTTCCTTTTAATGTGATCGTTTACAGGTTTTCTCAGGTGTTAAGCGTAGCCATGAATTCGAGGGGCATCGTGAGAAACGAAAAACAAGGTCGTTCTTATTTGGTCGACGTCCCTCCCTCCCGGGTTATTCCTTTTCGTCCGAGGTGGAAAGAGGAAACTGCAATCTCAGGTCGCGACAGGGTGCCGAGATAGAGGCAATCTGCAAACACGAATTGGCCATTTGGCGGGCGTGGTGACGCATATGCGCGCGCGGCATAATTTGCTTTGGTACCATAGGACCGCTTTTTCTCCCGGGTGGTGATTCGTTCCCTCGGTAATGCGCGACATTGGTATTCTATTCGTAAATCTGCAACTTCTTCATTAACGTAATTGTTGCTAACAACACTAACATCTAAAATCCGCATTTTCTAGCAGTAAACTACATCTTTCTTTCTGTTTAAAAAAAATTGGAAATTTATTTTATTTAACATTAGTGCATTTGGCATACATGCTTCTATGGTATAAATTAATGTATACGTTAATCAAAAGGTATTCCTTATTTAACACATAAAAAAATTAATTAATGATTATTTGGCAATATCAAACTTATTTAAATCAAAATTTAGCAATGGTATTTAATAACTTGTCTATAATGTCTGTTTTTCTCTTCTTTTCTTTTGATTACAATTGCTTCTTTTTGTCGCGTCTAATAATTAATAATTTTTTTATATATTTCTAATTTGTGTATACTTAAATGAATATTCATATTATCGCATTCAATAAAATTATTAAATATTATTGTTATTTTAATAATAAAAAAAAGTAATAGAACTATGTTGTCTTGCGATCTAATCCCATGAGTCCACAGAGCTTAAGCGACACAAAAAAAGGAAAAAAAGCACGTAAGAACCCCCAAACTTTTTTGACAATTTTTTTTTATTAAGAAATATAAGTAAAAGTAAGTTTTAGCTTCCGCTATCCTGCTCTATCTATATTTAATATGTAAGTTTTGTCAATTGTATAAATCTTGTTCTTATTTTAATTTTAGCTTAAGTTGTATCTTGCCTCCACTTTTCCTCAAATGTGTATTGTAATTTATTTATAAAAACGTGTGTATATGCACTGCAAATCCAAGCGTGTTATTTTTACACGCATAAACATCTAAAAATGACACATTTGACTGAAGCTCTTTCTATATGTTTCTTACCATTTTAGATTACGTCATTTAACACGTTTAATCACATTAAATTAAAAATTAATACGTTCAATCGTGTTAAATGACATGATTTAAAACGGCAAGAAATGTGTAAGAAGAGCTTCAGCTAAATAACACGCTTGGATTTGCAGTGTGAGTACATAGATATGTAAATGTATAGAGTGTCTGCAGTATATTGAGCTCGAGTTCGTGGGTTCGCTAAGCCCAAATGACTGTGCGGATCAGTCATCCCTGCGGGAAAGGTAGGCAATTATGCCGATATTTACTGCCGCGACCTCTTCAGAGAAGCTATTGTGTTCGCGCCAGCATTTGCATCCCCCGCAAGCAAACGCGACTGTCGATTGTTTTAATGGTCGCTCCTGCGGGCCTTAGCCCATAAACTTCATTGTTTAGGCACGCCTTTTTGGGCAGTCGGCCACGACATGAAAACCGGCAACGTATATTCGCCAAGCTCACCAAACTACAACGCGCCATAATATAATGAAACGTGCATTTTAAGATAAATAGATTCTTTGTTCTCAGAAACAAGCATCTCACGCGTCGTAGTTCGCACCTGGAGATCTTGAATATTCAGACTTCAATCCCGAGGAAGAAAAATGCGAAGTATGCTCGTGAAAATCTCCGTTTATTCAAACCCGCCGCGTGCGGGGCATTTGATTTTGAAGAGGGTTAGAACGAAATAAATTTTCATCCTGCCCGGATGAGAGCTCGTGGGAGTGTCCTGATGGAGAGTCGTTAATTTGAAATAAACGTAAAAGCCTACGATTCATGTGAGGTTCCTCGACCACCCTGCTACAAAAGATCTTGTTGATCTATCTCATAAAAAAGTTTTTAATACTTTTCCCTCCGATCCATCGTTAATATTTTCCTAAATATCACCGATTCAAACTATTTTCAAGAATTGGCTCGACTACTAGAACGAGTTTACAGCATGCGTGTATAGCAGTCATTCATTTTCTTGGCTAAGGAGTACATAGTTCGTCGTTAAAATGCACAAAGATATCTTTTATAGCCGCTCTATTGCCGTCGGAGGCCTTCGTCGGAGGCCTTCGTCGGGACGGCTTTCGTCGAAACGCACGCCTCGCGTGCATCGTACAGCGAAGGTTTATTAAGAAATTAACAATGAGCTCTCTCACAATCGATAAATTAAGCCAATAATGCGCGCCGCGTGCTGCGCGCGGCAACCAGCGTCCGCGAATCCGGAGAGTTAAATTAAATAGCGTAATTAAATAGCAGTTTGTACTCGTTGCTCTTAGCTCCACTAGGGTAATTACCCCGAAGGTTTTAATCGACGGAAACCGGGGATAATCAAAGTGATTTAGCGCGCAGGGGACGCCACGGGGTGCCCTGTCGCCCTCCCGCCGCTCGAACGGTCCCGAAGAGTCGTGCAACCCGAAAACCCGCAGGATGCACATCACCGCGACTCATCGTGCAACCACAAGCACATCACCGGCTACGGTTCACCTGCCCGATGCGCCCAACGGAAGTTTCACCAACTCCGAGAAACTGAAGATCGAGTGAGGGAGAACCGAGTGAGAAGGATGGCGCCGGAGCTGACGAATTCAATGAGTATTCCGTGTTGTACTCTGTCGATTTGATCGATGACCTGCTCTCGGAAATCAGGACCCGGGCTACGCCCTTATCTCGTCACCGGGAATGGTCCATTTTCATGGGCCGGGCATGCTTCCTGTCCAGTTAAGTGGGTCCGATAATTGTCGAACGGTCGAATGTTTTTTGAAGAGATAACGATGAGTTATAGACAAAAAAGTTTCCTGTGTTTCCGTTCATTCAATTTGTGAAATCGTCTCGACATTTCGGTCGAGGAATGGCAGATAAAATTTACCGAAGCATACTCTCGCTCGTCGTCTGCGACTAATTATAGGGCAGTGTATCATGAGATAGGGGAACAAAAAGACTGCGCCGGTAATTAAGAGACATCACGTGAATAACAGTCAAAGTCTTTCGTTGGGTTTAGCCACACCACCGGAACTCGATCTACTGAGTTTATACACATGGTTTGACAAAAAATAGGAGCGTACATCTTTCTTGGACTGACGAGAGTGAGCCTGCGCTAGCCTCATTAACGTGAGGTTCCCTGATGAGGCGTTCGACGCTCTCAAGTCCCGAACTCGGTGATGCATTGTCCCGGGAATTAGTTTCCGCGTGTATGCACGCACACGAGAATCTCAACCCCCGTGCAGATCGCCCGTGAGAGCGGGGAACACCTCGTGCACCCGCAGTCGATCATTTTAATCGATTTCGCTCGAGTCGGCGCAAGAACCGAACGGATCGTTAGATCGCTCTGATGAATGGCTGAATTATCGGCGCGGAACCGCCAATGAATATCGTTAATGAGGGTGGCGCGTTTCACGACGGAGGGTTCGCATAAATTTATGCCGACTGCCCGGGCTCCTCCATCAAAATTTTATTATTTGCATTGTATTTCTTTCTCCGCGTAGAAAACCGGGACCTCTCGCGCGTGGTGGATGCAAGGCTCTTAATTAATCGTCGTAACTTCCAGACATTAACTCGAGTTCCTACGATTTAACTCGCAGGAACTCGTAGGAACTTGGTTCCTCCAGGTATCTCCCTAAGTCTTCAGCCGAATTCTCGGGTCGATACGAAAGATTTCGGTGTCGCTTCTTCGGTGGTCGCGGAATGATTCACAGTTCTCGGCACGTTCACGAATAAAGCGAAGACCGATGCTTCCTAATTAAATTCTATTGTTCCGCGGTACATCTGAGGGACAAAAGCCGGCGAGTGGAACGCCCCGGTAAAATGGAGCGTGAAACTGAAACAATAGGTAGAAAAAGTTCGGACGCTTTCAGCAGGAAACACCGGCCGTCGTTTTCCGGGAGGTTGCGATTCGTCGGGGTGGCGGAACAGAAGTTACGAGGCTGCCGTGCGGATTTTGGACTGAAGAAATGCGGTTTAACTGCGAAAATTGACTGCGCTTTGTAGATAAAATAATGAGAAACGGCACGCCGAAGATAAAGGCCGACCTGATCTGAGACAATGCAGGTGTCTGTGGCAGACGTGCCATGATGAATAGCCGCCGGGACGACAGCTCGTTTCGAGAGACGCTCTCTAAAAAATCATGTAAAGAGGGAGGCGGTGCCGCGCGGTTAAGAGCAGGATGAATCCGATGGAGTGCGAGGAGACGTTTCCATTATAGGTGAAATTGATCTTTTCCCATGATCACACCTGCCGGAGATTCGCCGCGCTCGCGCCGAGATTGAACGGATTGACGTCCGAAAGAGAGAAAGAGAGAAAGCATCGAAGAACGATCCATCGATCATTATGCGCCTATTAGACCGCGTGGGAGTGAGATAATCGCTTTCAAAAGAGGGTCATTATAACTTCAGCCTCCTCTGAAGAAAACCTGACTGCTTCATATAGAAAATAAAATTAATGGTTAATTATTATTAATTTAATAATTATTATATATTACATTAATTATTTAAAATTAATTTTACCATTGCCAAATTAATATCTGCCATACTTTTTGTCTCATATGAAATTTTGAAAAAATAGTTTCTAAATTTTGATCAAAGAGAAAGTAGTAGATATATATAAAACAGATAACATATGCGTACAGTTGTATCGAAAAATGTGAAAGTCCAGAGTCGCGAAACTGCTTAATGAAATGCAAATGGACACCGCTGGTGAGAGTCAAATTTATTATTGAATGAAATTATCTGGAAAACTGGAAAAGTTGTTTTATCCAAATAGAGATAAAACAACTTTCTAGCGCAATTCGCGCACTACGACATTTAGTTTATGAATCGTAAATAATTATCGATATTCGGCCGGTTGATTTTAAATGTCGAGCCGCGCGAGTTTCGCGCGGCTCTACGCTCGATTGGACCCGTTCGGATGGCATAAACGCGATAAGAAAGCATCATAAAGCAGTTCTCTGTAATGGGAATTCGTTCGTCCGTCCGTCTGTCTATTTCGCAAAAACCGGGTGCCCCTTCCATTAAAAGTTGCAAACGATCTCCACTTAATGAGATACCGAGACGTTAATGGCCGCTTTAATTGGGTTGTTAATTTTCGGAGATGAATTCATAGGTTAAAAATGCAAAAGCTAATAGCGCCGAGTAGGTGGAGTCCTACGGATTAAATGGGCTATTTTCAGACCCTTTGGCGCCCACAGACGAGGCCGCGTTTTTACAAGGCGCGCTCTCTCGGTCGGGTTTCTCCTAGCGAGCCTTTCGGAGCTTTTTCATATAAATTAGGAGATTAGATCTCCCCCTCGTGCGTGTTTGTGTATTATTAAAGCAGTGCCGACGCAAGCAGGCGCAACAAAGAAAACTACTGTGCTCGTGTAGCAATGCTTTTACATTTTATGAAAGTGATGCGATCACGTCGTTTGCGCCATTAATATTTCCGCCGAATTTCAAGTCGATCTTTTCTTAGCAAAAATTACAAATTAACGCCTCAAAGATCTCCCCTATAACTAATGCTCGATTTGTTCTCGTAGATTGGCCACAGTTTAACTAACTCATTCTCTCGAGAGGTTCGTGGGGTCATCGTGGAGGCACATTCCTTTCTCTCAAACGTCCCATTGTGCTCGAATACACCGCGAGCTACAAAAAGATCTCCGGCGAGATCGATATCGATAAAAAAGAAGGCAGATAGAATACGAATGCTGCGGGCGCCCGCGCGTATCGCGCGTCCAAGTATGAAATCTCGATTACCGCACGGACTTTTCCGTGGCCCACCCCGAGAAATTAGGCATAAGGCGTGTCGAGGCGGGGGTGGAACAGGAGTGCCCAAAGGATCCTCGCGTAACAATGCGCACAAGAATGCAGCGAGACCAACTGGCTTTAACGACGCTCTATTGTCAGCGGTTGTAGAGAAGCTATCCTATCCGTTCTGTCGTTTTTTCTCTTTTCTGCTTTTTTTTCGTTTCTTTAGAGGGATACATATCCGTGACTCGTTTTCACGCGCATTCGCGCGCCGCGAAAGCGGACCGTTGGAGCTGTACAATACCAGCTTGCGACGAGAGAGGAGGAACTACCACGCGAGACGTTACGTAACGATAATTAAACATGCCAGCATGCAAACTTGCCTCCATTGAAACGCGCTCGTCAACTCTTCGCACGGCGAAAGATCAGGCATTGCGCGCTTTCGATGCGGCCGTTCCACAACGTCGATGATATCGCAGGGAAAGGTTGATGGAGGTCCGGCCGATTACTCCGTACCTCCAGGCGCGATACGCTCAATTTTCACGTAAGATTACACGCGCGATCGGTTACCGCGACATGCCGTTGGTTTTGCGCGCCGCTTGTCTATCAAATCGAAAGTATAGGGTCAGTTCGAGGAGCCTGGCGGGTGTTAGCCATCCTCGAGATCCATGTCAGGCGCGTTATTGCTTTCCATTATCCCGTCGAAGCATATACATACCGCGCCGGCATCGACGTTGTTCACGAAAAATTTCGATCCTACACTTCAATGACCCTTGTCTCGCACGATCTTCGGAAGAAGGATCGACCGAAGGAAGAAACGAAACGCCGGTTTCGCACCGTAGGCGACGATTTGCGGTCGTACAATAATTGTTCGTAGGAATCCCCGCGGCGGTGGCGAACGCGAGGAGGAACGAGGACAGATACGCTAGGCGCGCGGGGCCGTTCCACAAAATTTAACGCTAAACATTCCATAATTAATACGTTGCCCTCGCTGGGAACCGGAGGTTGCGGTTTCGAGGCTGCTCGCTTAACTGGGCACTCCGCGAACACCACCATTACGGATTTTCTAAAGTCGAACTCGTTCGGTCGTAAAACCGCCGACCGAGGGGCACCTCGCCGTTGCTTGGACAATTCATCCCCTTCCCCCCCCCCCCCAAAACGTGAACGGTGGAACAGAAAGACTGCTGAGTGTACGCGCAACTAGGGTGACCAGATTGCTCGATCAGAAAAAGAGGACACTGAGAAAAAAAATTTGTTGAAAAAACAAAATATTTAGTCCGATACGTTCAACGTAAAACATTAGTTGGTTTACCTGAACATTAGTTGAATTAACTAATTCTTGATTTCAAAATTTTGATGGTTGACATGAATGAACTGTACCCTTTTTAATTCAACTAATGTTCAGTGAAACCAACTAATGTTTTAGTTGAACGTATCGGACTAAATATTTTGTTTTTTCAACAAATTTTTTTTCTCAGTGTACAGTTAAGTGGTGAGGGGGGGGGGTCTGAAGTAAAATTTCACACAAAATTATAGCTGTTATTAATAAATTAAATATTTTAATACGCTCGTGTTTCTAAACAATCAAATGATCAAATAGAAAGGTCAATTTAGACGAGCAATTATTAGATGGTAAAAACAGCAGATTTATTCTTTTATTACCTAATATAATTAAACATAGAGACGTTTCGACTTACTTAGTCGTCCTCAGTCTATTAGTTAGTATAAAAAGTTATTATAAATACGAAGAAAGATAAAAAAATGTGAAAAATTCGATGCAACGAATGCCCACCATATGTAGAAGCAACATGTATATTTCAACAGCGCATACACATCTTCTCACTTATAATATTGTGGATGTATTTTTTTTATATCTTGGACTCCACCTTTTTTGCCTTCTAACGATGAAGGGTTGAGAATACATTAACTTTAATTTGGTTGACATTCCTCAATATTGGATCGATTTTGAACTATGGTGATATGAACTATGTTAACAACGGATTATATTATACACCGTCATATAATTATGTTGCGATCGAATTTTTCACATTTTTTTATCTTTCTTCGTATTTATAATAACTTTTTATACTAACTAATAGACTGAGGACGACTAAGTAAGTCGAAACGTCTCTATGTTTAATTATATTAGATAATAAAAGAATAAATCTGCTGTTTTTACCATCTAATAATTGCTCGTCTAAATTGACCTTTCTATTTGATCATTTTATTGTTATTAATAAGTTTTTATTAATGCCATAAATGTTGATAATCTTACCAAAAAAATTGTTTATTTATATTTATTATTGCTTTGTAACTAAAAACATTTAATAAACAAAAATCAAAAAATACAACTCACATAAATGTTATAATATGACGACATTACCGTCTCCGTGTGTTATATGGATGAACATTACGCACCGTCTCTGTGTGCGTAAATGGAGGGGAAAAAACGCTGGTGTGCACGGGCTCGAAATCGCACCACTGACTCGAATTTTATCAAAACAGAAAAAGAGTACTTTTTCATGGAAAATGTAAAAAAAAGTGTGCAAATTAGGAATTTGCACAGTGCTTCCTCATCAATTTAAAGGGGATCAAATTAGAAAGAGGCACAATGCATCATCAACATTTTGGTCCACAAAGCTTCCTCTATAAGGAAGTTTTTTTATTTCTTCTTTTTTTTGGTTTGGCTTCCTTATAGAGGAAGCTTTGTGGACCAACTAAAATGTTGATGATGCATTGTGTCTCTTTCTAATTTGACCCCCTTAAAATTGATGAGGAAGCACTGTGCAAATTCCTAATTTGCACATTTCTTTTTTAACTTTTAGAAATAATTTGGCCCTATATCTCAGAATTTTCTTTCATACCTGTTTGCTTTAAGGAAATATGTGCATTGATTTATGTTTCCAAACGCTGTCTTTTTCTACCGAGTGTTATTAGGATTCCGCGCCCACCGAATTTGCTCAATTTCTGTATGAAATATTTCATTTTATTTATTTCTCTAGGCTTGTAATATTATTCTTTGGGCCATTTTTAGACATTATTTTGCAATATTTCTTTAATATTTTTTTCTTAATGTAAAAATTTTTCTCTGCCTATTTCAATCTTTCTTTTGTTTACACAAAGCTTCCTCTATGAGGAAGCAAAAAGGATCAAAAGCATCTGTACTCTTTTTTTATGATTCAAAAAGAATGCATGTACTCTTCAAAAGAGTACGTCTGATCACACCCTACGCGCAACTAACGAAAACCTTCTTGTTACTCGGAGTCCCGATCGTTTTACTCGCGTTCCGCTCGCGAATTAAATTCAGCTTTCATCGTGCGAAAATTAGGAAATAACAGACGATATCACGCTGTGTCCCAAACGCCTCTATTATCAGACATTTCTACCCAATCATCTGCAGGTCGTTTCGACTAATTTCTAAACAACAGCTCGAGAGATGACCACTGTCATTCCGCCGCGCGCTGTTGGATCCCACGAAAATCCACTGGCGGCATTCAAAATATCGCTATAATGAATGGTGGCTACCGGCTACTTCTCTCGCGTGGAGAGCCTTTACAGGCTGCAGCAGGCTACCGTGAAACATTCCTCCGCTATACTAGCGTACGCCCCCGACGCTCGAAATTGGACGGGAATCGGTAGGAGCCCCGACGGCGGTAATTGCGGCACGAATATATCGCGGGTGCAAAAAACGTATCAGCATTCTGGACGCGCGGCGCTAATGGCAGCCTGGCCTCGTCATAATATCAGAAGCAGGCGAACGATCGCGATTCCCGGTGCTCGCCCACCGGCTAATAACAATAATTAGCCTAGGGTGAAAATCATCCTACCGGGCGTTTTCATTGGCGCGGTGGTGGGCGAACTGCGAGGCAAAGTAGAAAGGCTAGAGAATGACTGATTATTCTACGAGACCGCGAACGTCGCTCACAAGCTACCATTACATAGAGGTTTTGACGCCTCTCGTGCTAGAAAAGGACGACGATTCCGCGCTTAGACTAGCCTTAATGACCGCCGCTAATTGCCGGAGCGAGGACGTCCGTCGGTAATTTCTTACGCAAGTAAGAAATGTTTTGACGCCATGCGTTAAGTATCATAATTAATTGCATCTAGGTAAGTCAAATAAATCACCACGATATTCCTGCACGTATATCATTCTTAGCGCTATAAACTTGCATAATTTTTATCGCCAGTTGTACTTTTCCAGAAAAAAAAAAAGAAGAGGAGAAAACGTAGGAGCTGTGCTAAACTAAAATCTCGCAAAGTATCTGGTCGCAACAGACTCGTTTAATCGCGAATGATCGATAGGCCGGGTTTATCCAGGAAGATATATCGATGATACCCGTTTCGGTGGTCGTTTACGTTGCTTTCGCGACGGTGTTAAGGCGTTAAGTCGTTAAGTAACTGCTCGTGCGCAAGCGACGTTACCGGGCGCGACTACTCACTAAGAGATTACGCAAGGCGACATACTGCGCGAACGTACAACGTACGTAAAAGTGCACAAGCCCCGAGTGCACCTGCATAGGATGCACGTTGCACATGGAACGCGTGTGTCGCTGCAACAAGCCGGATACCTAATTCGATGCACTCGGCCGCGCGACAACCTCCGCTCACGCACGTGTTACGTAATCCGGAGCGTGCTCTTATCTAAGTTCAATAGCTTCTTTATTGACACACCTATACCACGAGTTTCCTTCGCGATAAAAGAACTTGGGAACGACTGATGACAAACTCGATAGAACGTGAAAGAAGAGGCCGCGTATTTACGGACAATCGTACCTAAGATAATCGTCTTCGTCGTAATAAAGATAACGGATAAACGGGATGGCGTTAATTTATGTTGCACCAAGTGAACCAACACGGAGAAAATTTTATATTAAAAATTACTATGTATGACAGTAGCCGTGGACTATTGCTGGAATTATAAAAATTTTTACTATGTTTTTCATTGTTTTACATAATAAAAATTTTTATAATTCCAGCAATAGTCCACGACTACTGCCCATACATAGTAATTTTTAATATAAAATTTTCTCCGTGAAGACAAATCAAACTAAACGTGTATTTACACGACGAGTGTGCTATTCCGGAATATTTATTGAGCCAAATTATTCTATAGCTTTCAAAGAATCTTCGATATACGATGGAACGAATTAAATTTATGCCTAATAAATATATGTTAATTCGTGCCTCTCGATTATTTGACGCTTCCGGGACCGACGACCGTAATAGTAATATATCTTTCTTTTTAAAACTTCGAAGTTGTTAACATAATATATTTTAATGAGCTAAAACTGATAGAAACTGCTACCGGTGTTCCTCTACATTGCACGGTTAAAATGTTAATAAATTGCTACTGTCTAGAATCTGAAAATTAATTCACTATCTATTTATATTCGCCGTCCCTCATCTCGCTCTCAACATTCGGTGTCGAAAACATTTACGTTTAAAACAATAGTCCACGATCTATTCTATCATATATCATCAAGTACAAGGTAAAAAAAAAATTTGCTCTCTCTGCCGAGATTTATTTGAGCGGGACGCTCAGAACTAGTCGGATATTTCGGCGATGAAATAGTCGGATTTCGTAATCGGCGAGACACGACGCGACGCGACGTGACGCGACGCGACGCGCTCGACGCGGCTCGTTACCATTCGGGTTAATTGCCCGGCAGTGGCTGCGCCCACTCGGCACTCGGACGTTGTTATGCACTCGCAAGCCTTCGCAAGCTGCACGTTCGCCCGACAGCGCTGACGTGGTCGCTTGTACAGTGTTGTTGCACTCGCGACTCGCTCGAACGTGGTGCTGCAATTATTCGCTGCAGTTTCGCGTTCCGCCGGAGTGTCACGGTGACGCTCCGGCTATGCCCTCCAAACGTCCGATGCATTCAGCTCGCTCATTATGCACCTCCACCTCGTTCCCTCGCCCGCCCGACGCGGCGGCTCGGTGACTACGCTTCGACGCATTCGCGCTTCTTTTTGGCTTGTTGTGTTGCCCGGCTACTTGCTACCAGAATGTAGTCCGATTTGACGATAAGCAGTGATTTCTGAAACATTTGGCCATTCATATCCTTCGCTTATCTTTACAATTTTTTCTCAGATATCTGACTTTCAACAATGATGTAAATCGGTTCCTTCAACTAAAAATCCGAAAGAGCATTACCCTCCATCGACTGCTCTGTTTTCTTTCTTTCTTTTCTACCTTTGCGTAAGTTTGGTTGGTGAACAAAGGAATCACTGAAGCGCACCGCGACGAAGTTGAAATTTGGGTATCGAATCGCTGCACCGTGCAGCATGACGAAAAGAGGAAGCGAATGAGTAATTAAATCATTTATATTAGAGAAAAAGTGAGAGCTCTAAGATCAAATAAAATATGGTAGAAACGAGAGAATTTCTCTCTTATCATACAATAATCGTTACGTACATAATTAACATATAATAAACATACATACATGTAATAAATATTTTCTATTGGCTTCTCTCACTCTACACAACAATTATACATTTTTTTTTTAATATTAGGTGCGCCGCTGCAATGTCTATTGGCACGTTAATGCTGTCTTCCGGAACCTATTGAATCGGATCGCTAGCTACACTAATTGAGAAACAAGCGAGAGAGATGCCACAAAAGGAGCGAAGGGTAGCGAAGTAGCACAGAAGAAAATCGTCTGGAATCATAAAATCGGGTAGTCGAAAGTTTCTTCACGTTTCTCTCCCAAATGTTTCATTCGTGTATTCTGATTATCGCAAAGCCAGCATTAGCAAGGGAGATATACTTCGTAGAATATCACATAAATAATCATGCAAATAATTCGTTTCGGCAACTTCAACGACAAAGAATCCGGCCGACCTTCCAATTCCACCTTCCGCGAGGCTAACTCGATTAGAATTCACACCTCGGAGTCCGTGCCGTTCTATTCTCCAGCCACGGAGCTCCTATATCTTTCGGCCTTTGACATCGACGTGTTCCCTGCGCGTGACGGGATTCACACCAGCCTGCTCCGCTTTTGGGCGATGCCGCCGCATGTATGGCATGCCGAAAGTGTGCGTGTCCGACCGCACGGCACGTTTAGGTCGACACTCACGTATGCAGATGCGATAGACGCGAGAGATGGTCGCGATGACTGCGTCATGGACGGTTCCGGCTAGTGGTGCGCAGTTCCCTTTCGGTCCGTGCTTTGCGCTCATCGCTCCTCCGACGTCTCTCTCGCCCTCACCGCGCGTCGGTGCGCTCACCCTGTGATACGCGTGCATACGTACACGCGAGCCCGCCGCCGTGTACGTGGCCTGTGCACGTGTACCGGTATGTACACGAGGCTACAAAGCGTGCCACGTTCCGGCGGGCGTGCTTCCTCCGGGTGTCCGCTCCAGTGGGCCAAACCAACCGGCCAACCCCAACCAGCTCCGACCAGCCGGTCCGACGACCATTGAGATTGCGCTCTCTCTCTCTCTCTCTCTCTCACCGAGACTGGCCTCGGTTCCCTCGACTCTCGCTTTTTCCTTTTGATTTGGGTGTCGCGATAGCCCGCCTGCGCCAGACTTCTTGTGTAAGCGGCAAAAGAACGTGCGGATTCATTTCGGGGGTTGCGCGCTGTCGAAATCGAGCGATTGCTCGTTTTACTTCACTTAACCGGAATAGCGGTACAAGCCAGAATCGAATCATTGATCGTGATTACAATCGATGGGGAAAGGAGATTGCCTAGATGGAATTACGTTCTTAACTTAAACAGGGAGATAAAAAAATAACGTACCGCGTTAATGTCGAGAACATATCTACTACAGATTACTTCTAATTTAATATCACAGATAACTAGAAAACGTGATATCGAGGATGGCATTTATCTGAGAAATTTTCATTACTAAGTTAGCAAGCAATTTCATATATCGCGACAAGAGTCTCTATCAGAGTCTTTATCAGCGAAAGCCCTGAGACTTTGGGTTATCAAGTTTCTCTTTTTTCTATTTCTTCCTCTCTTTTTCTTTCGTTAAGCCATACAGATAGAATTCACCAGACAGGAAAAAGCTATCAGAGACTTAAGAACGACGCTAAATCAACGGTTTTTCCTCGTATCGACAGATTTCGTAGAATTCAAGAGATTATGTCATAGTTTGTCGACTATTTCCCGCGCAGCACGCGCACGCATTGATGTTGAGTCTGCGGAGGAGAGAGTCCGACACGCGTCACGGCCTCACGCGTGCAAGCTACCAAGCTTATCTGGTAATTTTGTTGCTGTGCGGGGAGAAACGTAATCGCGCTTGTAAACTATTTTCAACGAGCTACGAGTATACTTATAATGTGTTTTTAACCTACGATACATTATCTATAGAGATTTCTTTGCCTAAACCCAAGTACAAGTATCGAAGATATTGTTCCTAGCTTCGCGTACTGATAATAAACGGCATAGTAACTTTTTATTCTCATTACATATTCTCGTTGTACGTACACTCATTATTGTGTATTGGGATCTGACATGGGGGCGGAGCCTATATGCATACGTCATCAACATGGCGCCGAGAAGCCCATGCTTAATATAGTATTGTTATGAGACAATGTAATATTTTATTGATTATGTTAATTAGTATGCAAAGCATTTGTGATTGGGCTGGTGCAAATCCAGCCCAAAGAAAATTCGTTGAGGGTGAAAGGTTATTTCAAGCAGGGCATATCATTAAATGCGGTGAACATGTACAAAACTCCAAGAGTGATGTGGTTAGCTTTACTGCTTTATGCTTACAAACGTCTAATCTGAAAGAAAATCCTCATGAAATTAATGGAAAAGTGACGACAAGTGGAAAAATTGTATTTTGTACCTGTTCATGCAAGGCCGGTTTAGGAGAAAAGTGTAAACATATCATAGCCACTCTGCTGTACTGCTACCAGTAAGTTCAAATCTCAAGCTATTTATACTTGATACTCTTTGAAATGCATTTTATCATTTATATTTAAATATCTATATATTTATTCATCTTGTGTAACTAAATATTAAAAATCAATTTTACATAAAAATTACTTGGCTTCGGAAAACGATGAAAACGTAGACTTGGATTTTTATGTGCTTTACTTCCACAACCATTCACCACACAACAATCTGTATTTAAACTTTTAGAACGCGGAGAAAATATCCCGCAATCCATAATAATAATAAATTAATTAATCAAATAGCACCTGATTACAATGCTCTGCTATGCAAACAGGGCTTCTACTGCTTTTATTTCTCGCCACCAGATGTCATGACTACGGATCCCAATATCCAGCTGTAATAATTCTCAATTCGGGGCTTCCTCTCTCAAAAGCGACATCTCGTTTTCATGAAATTGATTATCAGAAGATGAAGGAATTTTTTGCGAAGACAATGATTCACAACTACTTATTAACCCGGATACTTTGTTCATCGACTGTACTCTCAGTTCGCTTCGGCGGGTCACCCATGAATGACCCACGTGGCGATCCCGGCGAACGGATAGCCGCGATGCCCCCTGCGCGCACGCGATAACATGCACGGCCGTAACGGCATGTTTTTCGAGCCTCTCGAAGAAATAAGGAGCTGGGTTGAGGTCGTAGGTCGAAGATACCGGCGCACGCAAGCCGCCTTTATGCGCTGCCGAATGGTGGGGCGACTTCGCCACAGCGGTCGGCAGAGAAAAATGAGCGTGGAGGAGAAAGGGAGGGTATACAGATGTGAGGAAGGAGTTACGAAGAAAGAAAGAAAAGAAAAAAATGCACGCCGCGGCTGGAAAGTCGGGATGAAAGAGAAAGGAAAGACGGTGCTCGTTCATGCGATTCGCAAGAGATAAATAAATAGAGAGACGGATGAACGAGGAAGACAGAGAAAGATAGAAAATGAGCGAGCGAAAAATAGAAGACGAAGAGAAACAAATCGCCTATAAAAGAAATATTTCAACTTAATGGCTTGACGCGGCACAGGCATGTGAATGCTTCTAATATATTTTACATCTACCTTCGATCGCGCATCCGAGATTCGCTTCGGCACTGACGGTTTATGAGCCTTTTTTTACACAAATAAATTTTTAAAATTGTACGTCGCCGACGTTAATTTTGCGTGTCATTCATATGCATTGATAACGGTACATGGAAATCGCGGGAAAAAAAAACATTCACACAGCATCCATTATCTGACACATTCGTGAGTTCGTGGCAGCGACGATTTCTTCCAGCGTGATAATTCGAGTTCGCTGGCTGGGAGAGATCAAAATAAACCAGTCGCATTAACAAAATTACAATAATTTATGAGGAAGCTTTTTATATATGACTGACTCAACTAGTTACGTCATCTACGTAAGCTTCACGAGCAACTTTGAAATTCATTCCCGCAGGCGACGGAATGCTAATGGCCGCTTCCAACAACAAAGGCCGCATAGATAACCGCAGAATAGCGTTAAAGCTTAGGGCTATTATTATCCATGATGTCCACGCATGGATAAATCGATAATAATTATGTATTTGCGAAGTACAACAAACTGCTTCTCAGTTCACTTCGGCTGAGCTCCGAAATGTGATGCACTCGGCCGTATGTAAAAATCTGTCGACTTGCGTCATGATGTAGACGCAAGTTTTTTCTCGTGTCGACTTATCAGTGCCGCTTATCATGTAGATTTTCGCACAAAAATAAGCACACCAACGCGGGTTGATTGCATCATCAGAACGGCTCGCGTTGCGTCGAGAGATGAGATTTGCGTCAATGTGCGATATTATCGAAGTGGTGCACCGTATTTCACCGTGTCTAATCTAATCGTAGACGAGACGAGAATCTTGGCGCTATCGCGTCGATAATCCTAAGATTTTCATCGGCACAAATCCTTTTTTCGAGAGAGTACCCTGATTCGATTAAAAAGAATGAGAAACAACTAGCGGAGATATCATCGCCACGTTGATCGATAAACGGTTATTAGAAACTACAGCATATTTCAAGATATTTCCTAGGCTCGAGATACTTTCTTTAAGGTAAACGACCCAGTGACCGGACACCAATCTATATATGCAGACACTTATACAAGAACTTATTATTAATCTCAAATACTTTTTTATTATAATATTAAGAAATTTTAAATCCCGAGAAAGGCCTAAACGGTCATAGCTGGATCTTAGTGCTCAATAATATTTTATGTGTGAATATTCTAGTTCAAACAAACTGCGCGCCGATTGGCGGTCTTGAAACGCAGAATTTTGAATGGAATCAGAATAGTAATATCACAATATTAAATTGATAATCAATAATAATAATCAATAATAATGATGTTAACAAGCATCTATAATTGTTTATTCTTTAATCTTATTATTGTTTAAAAAATTTAATTGAAATCTTTAAATATTTAAAATTACACGGAAAAAACAATAAGGTTGCCACAACCACAATAATAGTAACATTTGGTACAGCCACGTCCTGTGGTTGTCACATTCACATTGTTTTGTATAGTGCATATTGTATGTGCATACTATATATGTTTGTCTCAACATTCACTATGTTTGCTGTACCAAATGCATATAGTTGCCTTCACATCAATGTAAATGTGACAACCACAGGACGTGGCTGTACCAAATGTTACTATTATTGTGGTTGTGGCAACCTTATCGTTTTTTCCGTGTACAATTAAATTTTAATATTATAATAAAAAAGCATTTGTGATTAATAATAATAAGTTCTTGTGTAAGCGTCCGGATATAAGTTCATGTCCGGTCACTGAACATTTATCTTAATTGGCGTAAAATTGCTGAAATAGAAAAATAAGAGTATCTTTGAAAGACGAGAAAGACGCAATCAACATCGTCCTAATAGATTTTCAAAGTTCTCGTTCTATTGCGCCAGACAAGCTCGTCGCGATATACACTTTCGTCGAGGCGCGACCTCGAGTTCGCCCTCTCTTACGACAAAACGGTGTCGGCGGGGCCGGACGATCGGCGGCGCATTAAAAGAGTTATCGCTATCCCCGCGATAACGTCGGCGCGTACCCATGCGCTTCTGCACGCGGACTCAGAGACGGGCGGTGGGTTTATCGGCGCCCCACACGAAGCCGCGCGCCGATTTATCTCGCGACGACACGTAAACACTTATTAACCGCGTGCGCACTCATTAACCAGCAAACCGGCCCGAGGTCCAATCACGAGACTATCGTTCGCGCGCAATCTCGCCGGCGAAAGAACCACGCGAGCGCCTCTCGAACAACCTGCAGGGTTTTCGATTCCCGTCGATTTCTTATTGCGGATTATAATACCGCGAGGTGCGTGCAATCACGAGCGGAACAGATCGATTTAATGGACGTTGAACGCACGAAAGAGTCATGACAAGGCTCACGGCGATTGTTTCTCTTTCGTTTCAAAATGATCTACTTTAGTCCTAAATTGAATCTAAGATTTAGTATTTGCCTTGTTGCTGGATTGGTAAAAATGAGAGATTGTCGAATGCACGACAAGTACGATGTGATATGTATTCTTTTTCTTTTCTTCACTGCAGCTCTGTAATGCACCTGCCGTTCATTCCGCAATGTACAAGTTATCCTTGACATTATTTCGATGCGTGCATTACCAGAATGTTTATTCGTTAGTAAACACTTGCGAATCTCTTGCGAAATCTTGGTATCCGTATACGCCCTCGTCTTCGATATTTAATATTCGCTCAGTAACATGATCTTTGCCCTATGCAATTGTGATTTATCTAACTTCCAAGAATCAGTCTTAAAACGTAGGATGCAAGCTATCAAAAAAATTAAATATTCAGAAAGATCCAGTTCTACGAGATAAAAGCAGACGCGCAATTAATTAAAATTAAAAATTAAAATTTGCACTTATTAAAGAGAGGCAAAGGTTAAACTGCGGCGGTTTATATAGCTCATAGGCGTGAAATAATCATCTGCTCTATATCGGTCGCAATTATGCAGTGGAGGAACTAATAATCGGCTCCCGAGGGAGTCGCGGAAGTGCGATTCCTCATCGTGGCAGATGCACCTGCGCGTGTGTCGCTACGACCTGCTAACCGACACGGAAGCGTGGCAAGCATTCCGTAACGGAAGGGATGCTCCCGATGCTCCGTAACCCCTAAAACGCATCGGGCCGAGGTTTCCTGTCGCAGGAAACGTTAAAAGTTAAAAGAGGGGGCGGCCCCGTCGGAGCGTGACCGCGCGGATAGGCTCGCCTGATCGCGAAGAGTTAAATCGTTGTCGGTTTTACCGGTTGCTCGGTTCTGCAGTTCTGCTCGTCCGAATTGCCGTCGCGTTTTTGCGCCGCACGCTCGATTTCATCGGATATTTACTGCCTTTCCCCGATGACGATCAACCGGTAGTGATTGTCCTTCCGCCAGTAAACGCATTAACTCCCATAAAACGGCTCGTAAAATCGTCCGGTTTTGCGACGCTGACCTACGCGCGTCACGGAAATTAATGGATCTCTCGATTGCGGCGATCGGCAGCTTCGACGTCGCCGAGTTACGAAATTATCAGAACTACGATGATGCGATCGAGGTCAGTTGGCAACGGAAAATCGTGATGGTGCCGTCTGGCAGCGACGAGTTTGACGAGAAAGCGCCGACACGCTTCGATGCCTTCCGCGGCGCACCAGACATCCGCTTTTGATTTCTGTATCAGGGAACAGGTGGTCGGTCGCTCGGGCACCGGCTATTTCCGGTTACCGGTTTCCCTTGAGATTTGCATTTGACGCGTCAGCCACTTGTCGCGCATCGTAACCAACCGGACGAACCAGAAAGTTCATAATTAACTGCGCAAAGGCACCCGAACGTCTTATCTGCAAAAGAGGTTTCACCACCGGCCAGTACGCCGATAACGTTACGGACAAAAGCACTATACGAAGATTAGTTCCTTAGTCATTCAACGCTGAAAGTTGGAAAGTCACAAAAAGTAATCATCAGCCTAGTAGATATACCGTGCGAGACGCTTTAACGCAAGCAAAGTACATGAGCTATATTATGGGCCGCGTGTCGGCAGCGCATTGCACGCGTTCGGTTTTACCTTCGAGGATGGCTAGCGGTATTATAATTCTCTGCCAGAGAAAACGTAATAATCAGCCCGTGATAAATAATAACGCTAGTTTTTACGATCGCTGCGACGCGGCGTGAGAAAGTTTATCTTACGCTGCTCGCATGTTCGTCGAATATAATAGAGACGAGATTATTATTTTGCTTGTAATGACGTTTTTGCACGATGAGATAAAAATCATTACTTGGAATGTATAGAAACTACAACAATTTCCCAGTATATAATTTCTCCGAAAGTTTAATATCGCTTCCAAAAGAATCTCGATAGCATATCGATAAATAATTGATGCTTATCAGACGTGATAAGACTCGAGAATAAATTTTTGTTCATACCCAATGGCATTGCCTGAAGGAACGTCCCACTCCAGAATCCTTTTCGCGAAAAATGGGGCAATTACAATTCAACCTCATCAATTCGGCGGCCTATCGATCGACCATTCGCGCGATTCAAAGAAATCGACTGGAAGAGAAATCGCGTCTTTGGGTCCTCGCGCGGGGAATATTAATGGCTCTATCGATGGAGACTAATTATCGGACGTATATAGGCGCGCTAATGCGCAAATTAAAAGTCGGCGCAACGAGATAGCGCCGTAGGATTTCGAGGGTGAGTAACGATTTGGCCGATTAAGCTCGCCCGGTCCGGGATTGAGCAATCAAGGAACCGATTATTTTCTTCACACCACGAATAATTGCCGCACTTTGATCCTATCCGTCGTAAGTCATCGATAATTCGTCCGCGCAGCTGGGTAATAAACCTAATGACTGATACAAAATTATCGGCAGATCGTGCGAACGCACCAATCATGCCTGCCGCTTCTCCTGATTACCGATAATAATAATAATTTATCGCATTAATGATTATGCGCGCGTATTTTAATTTGCTTGCGACATAAGTAATCGCATTACATTTCTTTTTTTTGCTAAATCTAACATCGCATAAATTATTTTCTTTAACCACACGTGAAAAACGTGCCTACCAATTGAATCATCGAAAACGTTCAAGTGATATATTAAACACTAAATTACAAGGGAGCTGCATGTTATGCGAAATACGTACAATATATGAGTCTCTATTAAAATCCAGTGGCAAAATGATACTAAAACGCTGGATAAATGAGAAGCAATCTTTCGAAACGCCACAGGACGAATACGAATATATGAAAGCTTGCAGCTGCAAGCGAATACTTAATCGTCCATTCCTTCTGTAAAATTAGCCCGTTGCAACGTGCAATGTCATGCCACTGCAATACAGTAGCGGCAGTATCCGATTTCTATATTGAGAAAGATGAGAATGTGAGGAAGAGAGAGAAAGAGAGAGGGAAAGAAAGAGAGAAATATTACACGGCCTCTGACGAATAATTAAGAGGGCAGACAGTCATCATTTGGTGGCCTTTGATAATAATTGTATGGAAATATAAAGCATGACCCAGCTGACGGCTGCCAGCCATTTATTTCAATACCAGTTCCAATAATAATACCGGTTGCCTTATTACTACGCGCATTTGGCCTCGAAAGAATACCGCGAGAATCACCGTCGCAACGTTTCAAAGAATGATCGGGTTGTTATGTACTATCCCGCTAGCGAAAGAAATTAACCACTTCATAGATGTGCAATTAGTATGCCTCGTTTTAAGATCTAAATTGCCATGCCGATTTATTTAAGTGTCTATCATTTTCTTGCATTTGCGAATCTACTTCTCGAAGTGTAAATTACAAGGCTTGGGTGTTCTCACCAATCTCTACTATTTATCATTTAGCTGCATACGTGATTCCTTATAAAGTGCTTTATACTCATTCCAATTATCGTTATAATGTACACGTAATACGCGTGATACGCGTAATGTGCGGAAAAGACAAGAACGATCGAAGATCCAAGATAACGAAACTGGCTGGCCTCACCCGGCGGTGAAACGATCCGTCGCGCTTAATCCCTGCGGAAGAGTGGAAATTATCCTTTCAGCGGAAATAAATTCGCGGCGCGGATCCGTGAGCACCGTGTAATGAGCGCCGGCCCGATACCGTCCAATCAGATTGCCTACCCAGAAAAAAAAATCCCCGGCACCCGCTCGAGAGAAACCGCCACGCGCGTTGGTCGTGCCGCGAGGTTCCGCGCCGATTCTAAACGGTGATTCATGGTGATTGCTCGCGGCGCGGAATAAACGAAGAATAAGGGGGGGGGGCCCGGTGCCCGTAGCCCCCACGCGACCGCCTTGAGTCGGGACTTTACGGTCCGCCGTATAAATACCGCCACCATCGGGCTCGCCGGTATCTGGTACGTCAGGTATGTCTTTCTTCCTCCTCTCGCTTTGTTCTTCTCCATGTCGTTACACTCCACAGGTTTAATTACCTCCAGCCGGTTTTATCGAACGATATCATGCTTTCATGCTTATTTATGAATACTTCGGTTCACGTTGCGGGTCCTGCTAGTTTATGCCGGTCTTCGTAGCTAATTAATATTTGTCGCCATTAACCTCCGCGTGTCCGGCCGGCGTCGTCGTAATAAGTTGCGCACCCAACCGGGTGCCCGAGTACGATGGAACGAACGATCTGCCATCAGCGCGTCGCACGAACGATCCCGCCGTTCCGGCGACGAGCGGGATAATTAAGCCGCGTATACGCCAAAGTTTCAAAAGGTTTTCTTTTCTGCGGCTAATAAGCACGCTGCCACGCGTCGTTTCGCGCTGAGTTATGTCCGTACCTTCGTGTGAATACATAGCGAATGGCTACATGGAGAAATGTCATCGTGAAAATCGCGCCGTAAACGTGTGAGACACGTTTGAGAAATGATTTTCTTATCGTAGAACGGAGGAAAATGCCTGATGTTTGCTAATTACAAAACAAAAATCGCATAAATTTCTACCTCATAATTAGACGGAGATAAAGATCTATGTAGATTACAGACTATAGTTATAATTTACATTAAGTAATTAAATATTCAGTATGTTTAATCTTCTAGTTCTTAACGAGGAACACGCGTGTATCAAAAATTACAAATTATAGTCTCCAATTATATCTTCATATTTTATGTACAGTGATCGTTCAACTCAATTGCACGTTAAAAGACGTTGAGCTTGTAGTAGACCTGTAACGCGTACCAAGATTAATGCGGAAACGAGAGCTAGGGTGCAGGACTTGTCGCGGGGTTTTTAATTAGCTGTTGCAGGCGCGACGCTTGAATTACGACGACGAGCTGGACATCGCGCGCTAGTAGCTCAGGCAACGAAAGAATTGCCGCTTGCCGGCGTACGAAAATGATTAATTACACGACGAAGACATGACCTTGCTTACTTGTTTCAGCGGCGCACGACGCAGCACGGTGCGATACTTATCAGAATGATTTACATCGCCGTTAAAACCATATTGATGCGACGCGACGCTGCCCAGAGAAATTACGACGCTTACCGGTGCAATTAGACGTGGATTTACTCGATCTAATCGTGCGGTCTCATCCGATATAGCAATCACGGCTCAATTAAGAACAAAGGGAATTTTTCCGTTTGCAACTAATTCGCCGTTCAATCGCGTGAGTAATCTTAGAGTTATTGGAAAAGTTGCGTTCGTCAACAAATACTACATTAATAATAATGATAACACTATTATAATGAACTGAATTGATAATTTATGGTTACTTTTCATGCCAATAATATTTTACGTCTACTTTATAAATAAAATTATGCTTGTGGCTGCAAGGACAACTTCTGCGGCAAAAATTCATATCGGAAAAAGTAACATGTAAATTCCAATCCATATGTAAAGTTATATTCTATTGATAATCAAATGACAGATTAATTAGTTAAATGATAGTTGAATAATTAGCTAAAGTGCACTTGACAAATTCAGAGCCAGCACACAGTTGCTATCAAATATGATATATAAAAACATGTCTTCGTTATTCTAAATTTTCGTAGACTTCGAAATAATTAATTTCTTGTTAGAACTAACTTCAGTTAAATCCGTTAGTAAAGCACGAAGAGAACCAGCGATCGGATCCGCTTTCTCACGAGTCTCTCGGTAACACTAAGATATCCTCGCCCGAGGGTGCACTCGACGCCTCAGGGCGAGCAATTAAACGTGATTATCCCTCATTAAGGACGAATTCGAAGGACGAGGCACGGTTGCGTAATTGTGGGAATGAATCGTCCGCGTCTTCTGCGCCGTTCATGTTGTCCTTTTTTCTTCCTCGATGCCGGTGTACGTCGCTCCTTGAACGCGCATAGCTGCGTGTATTGAAACGTTGCGTGCACCCACGCTGGAAATTGATCCAACGTAGCCGGAAGCGACACGGAGATTATTGAACTCCCGCGAAAATGGTTTGTGGCAAGAACGTAACTTCTTTCTTTTTACTGGAATCTCACAACTTTTATAAGATAAGAGCAGAACTCACAAAATTTTCCTTATACGACGATAATTTACGTTTTCCAAAAGAGAAATACGGAACTCGCAAGATTTCTAATTAATTATCTGCGAATTGCGCGTGTGCAAGACATCCGATCTCATTCTGTTTTATGACGTCAATGATTTAAATGTAAGGCAAGATGTCTTTTTCGATCATTTATGTAGCAAAAGCTAGTCCTAATCCCAGTCCTAGTCCTATTTAAAAGTCAAGTAAACATTCTGCAGTCAGAATTCTTCGAATTCATTTTAACAAATGACATCTTTCTTCCGTATCACTTACCAGTTTTTTCGACAATTACAGGCTGTATTAGTTTTAATTTTTGTACCGGGTACTTTGTATGATAAAAATGTTAGCGATATTGTCCCTGCATTAGCCCTCGCATTTTTATTTGCCGTTATCCGGCGTATCATTATCGCGACAGGTTGTTTATCTTACAAGACGAAGGGGAGGTATTCCTACCAAATGTGTGCCGCGAGTCAACAACTCGGTGCGCGTGGTTGTTTGACTGTTTAACTTTCCCAGACCAGAGAGGAGCGGTCCTGAACGTATATATCTACCTGCACTCAGGTTCCTAAAGTTCCTCAAATGTTGTCTCAGGCGGGTTAGATACCACAACGTCGTGCGAGTTCAACCCTAGATAACAACATTCCACCTCGAGACTAGGTGTCTGATCCAAGAAGACACTACAGACACTAAATCCAAATATGTCGTAAAGTTTCTGTCGAATTATATCCTAATTATGTCCTAATCCTGTTTCGTCTTGAACATTCGCGAAAGCAAGATTACGATCACTCGATTTTCGAACCACGTCTTACGTCTCTTGGCAGCCTGCGCAATATTCCAGGGTAAAGATTAGCATGCTGATTACGAACGCACGTACCTCGTGTACGTGTTCACGCACACGTACCATGACAAGCCGACGTGTCTTCGATGACGTCGGCGTCTCACCTTCGGTTTGATCATCGCACGAGCACGCATACACGTGTAACTTCATGCCGCGCAAACGTGACGTCGATTTGTTATCTATCAGCGATCTGCGTGATTGTGCCAAAAATTCATGCTAAAGAATACAACTGCTTATCTTTCAAAAGTTCTCCTGATATGGAGTAGACACATCGCAAATAACTATTTGAATTCTAATCAAAATATTAAGTCGAATAATTATTTTAATTATAATCTAAATGTTAGAATAAAGATTCCTCTTTATATAAAACTTTTTATAAGAAACAATAAAGTCTTATTACTGCAAAATGCTTTATCATGTTCGTACAAAAACAACATAAAAGATAAAAACAATTGTAATTATTGATCAGTTATTTTGATATATTCTGTGTACTATATATGAAGACCCGGGAAGAAAAACAAGGAATGTCAGTTTTATACTTTTTGAATAAAATGAATTTTAAAGTTTGTTATTTCCCCTTGTCATACCCGAATGTTCTACCTTCATTTTTTCATTGATTAATACAATTTTTAATCTTACTTTTTAAGTATTTAAAAGATGTACATCAGTTTGTAGTATCTCTTAAACGCTACAAAATGACGACCATATCTCATTTTTAATAAACTGACATTCCTTGTTATTCCCCCTGGGTCTTCATATACGTTGCAAGCATAAGGGGCAATAGAATACTGTATTATGTAATAATACGGGAGTTGCATGGAAAACCGCATCGGATAAATGGGAAGCGAAGAATATCTTACTACAACCTGACGCTTCAGAGAGAGTCGCATCACCAAAGTCTGGTCTCATTTTAACAGGTGTACGCGTTATTTGATCAGTCCTTTTCCGTGCTATGTTTGTTTTACGTGACGCTCGTGTGTCCGACGCGCGAGGCGGCCTAACGAATCGTAGAAAGGCCTTCCGACGTTGCGCCGCGTGGGCATAAATACGTTTGCGCGAGTAAGAAGAGGGAAACAGAGGAGGGGAACACTTTTTTTTCACGTTTACTTAGAAGCAGATGCATTAGAAAACTCGTATGACGACCCATCCATGTTCTCGATGAAGCGACTACTTAATGCCACTCACTCCGTCTTTCCACGTATCAATCGAGATATCGAGAGTCGTACAAGATGCCGACTGCGGTAAAGCGAGCTCGTAATTTAAACGACTCACGTGCGCCGATGATTTCATTCAGTCGACGCACGCGTAAGGATTGTGAAATGCGCTGTTTAAATCAGCGATGGAAATCTTAAGTAATGACACCGATGTTTTCGAGAATCGACGTTTTTAATTACAGTGTTTCGTTTTTACACTGAGAAAAAAAATTGGTTGAAAAACTAAAATATTTAGTCCGATACGTTCAACTAAAACATTAGTTGGTTTAACTGAACATTGGTTGAATTAAAAAGGTATACTTTATTTTTTAATCAAGAATTAGTTAACTCAACTAATGTTTTAGTTGAACGTATCGGACTAAATATTTTAGTTTTTCAACAAATTTTTGTTCTCAGTGTAAGATGTTCCTTTAATGCGTATTTCATCCCTATCGAAGAGCGATAATTGCAGAGAACACACTTTCAGACTCGTGAGGCAAACGAGCGAATGAGTTTAAAGGATTCTACCCTCCTCGAAGGGCTCGAATGGCAACGATCGAGAATCTGGAAACGTCCCGAGATCTCGTAATAAAAGTGATTGAGATCGCTCCGCTCCCAGATAAAGAGGAGCTCCGAGGAGAGTCGAATGGTCGAGGCGGTTAAGATAAGTCTCGCCTGAGCGGCGCGCCGCACGCTCGATTCGGCGACATTCGAAGTCATCTTCGCGTGTAATTGGACCGCTTTATGACACCTTTTGCGACTCGCGCGCAATTGTCCTGCCTATGTAATGCCGTCTTTAGATAAGTTAGTCCGCCGTCTATATCCTTGTCGCGCGCGCCATTACGCGACCGACTGCGAGACGAAGATAAGCTAATCGGCGTCGTAAAAAGTGCAGTTTGCGGATGATGCCGCTGTATCGCCAATGAGAGAGCACGGCGCGATACGGCGCGTCGTTTTCAGTCGCAACGATGCGATATGGCATCACAACTTGGAAACTACGAGCGCACCTGAGACACGTACGAAGTGTTACGTTGCGTTCGGAGTATATTTTGTTCGTTGGAGAATGAAGAGCATGTATTTTCTTTATTTGTTACCTAACACCGAAGCAGTCGCTCGTTAACATATGCTGAAACGCAACATCATTAATCTTAGCGACTGCTTGCACTAACAGTCGTTAACGCCGTCCCTAGGCGACTATCCTGCCTAACTCGGTGTGTATTCCAAAACAGAATAGCTAATCGCTAGCCATAATTAGTTAACCCATGTTGTGGGTATAATCTAGAATGGAGATACCGCAAGAAAGATTGTGGTTTGCCTATACATATAGATATAAAAGAAGATAATAAATGACGGTAATCTAACGTTCGTGCTGTAATAGGGGTGCGCCTACACCACGTTATTGCGACGACACAGTATAGTCATTACCGGATTTATAGCGTTAACCGCGGATGATGCGCGATTTTGCACGGTGCCCACGAAAAATTTCTCAATTTCGCCGAAGCGATCGCGTCGTAGTCGAAGGAAGTCTTCACGGGTGGCCCATTATGTTCCTCAATGACAGCGGATTATCCACTGGTCCTTGAGGCCAGAGGGTCGCCACATGCGCCCCATGTAGCGGATCTCTGCCTTCGGCTCTCGTTCAGAATTACATCGACCCTAATTTCCTTTTAACCAGCATTATCGTCTCCGCTATATTTCTCACCGGTAATTTGTCCCGCCGGACAGGTGCCGAAATGAAGGACCACACGAAGTGCTGCCGGAAGGAACTCTAGGAAGCTATCGATCCTACCTGACGCGAAAAAACTACCTCTACATTTAATGGATGATGCAATTTTCAAGAGCTTAACAACTCAGATTTTATCTACATGTAAGTGTTTAAAAGTACCGTTTCTCTTAAGTTACTTTGTGTATATTAAAAATCTCATATCTAGTTTTTTTAATAATTCCTTTTTACACCTAAAATATAATTGCTCGATCTTTTTCAAAATTCACGATTTTGTTGATTATTTTAAATAATAATAATAATAAATTTAAAAAAGAACAGGTTTTTATTTAAAAGAGAAACGTATGATTGTCCGAGTTCGCCGATGCAGCAGACGAACGCATGCGTTTCCAGCCCCTTGCGCTCGTAAGGCAGAAAACGTAATGCCGCATAGCGCGAAAAACGGAAAAAAAATAACGAAGGCGAGCGCGCGAGAGAGGTTGCAGGTGGTCGGTGTCGTTGTGCCTTTAAATGCAGGCCCATCCTCACATAAGATCCACGAACGTGACGGTCTCGGTGCTCGGGGCGTCACAATTTCGCACAATTATAGATTAGCCACACTGACGATTCGGCCCACACCTGTTGGGTCTAATCGCCGTCAACTATCTTGCATCTCAATTCGCCGTGGCCCCGCGGAATATTGATTTTTTGCCGGCAATTTTTACGAGGCAAAACGTAACGTCTAACGACCGCGGATCGCTTTCGAAGGCGCGGAGAAGCGATGGCGGCCAGCCGTTATCCTGACGAAACGGAGCACGAAACCGAAACTACGAAATTATCGTGCATGGTGGTCCTACCACACGCGCGAGGACTTCGTGAGTTTAAGAGATTCGTCTATTCATGACCGGATTCTGGATTATTACTAATCATGTTGTAAGCAACCACAAATTTCCAACCGAGATGAGAGTCCAAATTTCTTCTGAAAAAACCAGAATAGAAACGCAATAATTATTGTTGAAAAAAAAGAAAAGATCCAAAGGAAATATACCCGCGTATTAATTTTTGATTGCTTTGAGATTAAGAAAAATAATGAAATTAATAACAAAAATGCGATTAACTGTATTTGCAACAATGTGACAAATTAAATAGATTTTAAGTGTCTGAAAAATGGCAATCAAAGTGCTGTAAGTTATGTAATTTAAATTTGTAATAAATAATTTCAAATTCGGTCGGTATGTTACGAGCAGTAAAAATTTAACAAATTTAAAATGACTAATGATAATTTTAAAACGTCAAGGAGTATCTTGCGACACATCGGTAAGGGATACTCTCTCCGCAACGTCAGTCGACACGCAAGAGTCAGGAAGGACCTTCATCCTGACAAATGATGCAAGCCCGGTCTCCGAAAACGGGCAACTCGGAATAATTACGCGGCTCCAGAAATACGGGAAGCTGGCCGACGGGAAGAAAAACATCGACGATCGCAGGGTCCAAAGCTTGAAAAATTAAAGTCGAGTGTCGCCGTGTCGCCGTTGTGTCGCCGTGCTTAAGCGGATTCCCTGACAAATGAACGAGGCGAAAAGGAAAACAGAATATGTACGAAAGATGGGGATGCTACAAGGTTCGGTTTGCTAATGGGGGAACGAAGTAGATCCATGGAAATTTTCTATCCACAATCCAAGAGTACAGTAGTATATGTTAATTAGGAGTTTCTTTACATATCTCGATGCATAAATTTAAATTCCCCATTTCCCATCGTCAGAAAAAATATATTTATATGCCATAAATAAAAAAGAATAAGCTCAAAATTACTTAAATGTGATAAAACTTTTTCGGAACAGAGTAAAGCATAAATAATTATCAGATAATCATAAAATAATCATCAACAATTAATACGACGTTCGCAGCTAAAATCAATATTTTTTTTAGATTGTGTCTTGCACTCATCTATTTTATATCTGCATTTTATATCTACGAGCAAAATCTGTTTATTTATAATACACAGCATCGATTTATGTATAAAGTAATGGTTCATAATTATTGAAACGAATTAAAGTCTCCTTAACGGGTGGATGTAAAATTAATGTTAAATAAATTGCTTAAAAAACGGAGTATAGAATATATATTGTATAATTTTGTTTTTATATATATTCTATGTTATACAGATAGAAAATAATCTCTAAACTTTCCTTTCTTTTCTTTCCTTCAAATTAAATATTTATAATTTAAACAAAAACCTTCCATTTTTCAAACAATTTTTCTGGGTGACATTGTTCGCGTAAAATAGAAGCTCATTCAAGAAATAATAGTAGAAAAATGATGGTTATTTAGCGTGTCGTTACGTGAGGGGTACGGTGACTCATTATCGCCGTCACGGTACAGCGTGCAGCCCGGCATGAGAATGAAAAATACTGCACGGCCGCGTGGCAACCTCAAATGTACACGGTTAATCGCGCGTAATTGTTTCCCGGACTTTTTGCCAGCCGGCGCTCTAAATAGGGATCTCGTCAGAAATTAGGCGGGTGACTAATCGACACAGGAGACTCAGGCACGACAAGACGTGCCACGTTTGACTGATGATGCGGGAAAAGGCGGAAATTCCTGTGTGCACGATTAGTGGCTAAAAGTAGCTAACGGAGGGAGAGAAATTAAGAACCTGTTTGCAAGAATCCGGCGAGCTCGTTTTCTTTAGCAGAGCAGACATTTAGGCAGTAAGCACATTACGATAATTATGAGTCGCAATTATTACTTGAGTGAAATATTATATATTTAAAGAGTTACTCTCTCTCTCTTCTCAATTTCTCTTCTCAATATGAAATAAATTGATAGAATTTAGATCTAATTGCAAAAGTTTCAGCGTTACGTCACTTAGGACCAATTGTTTCAACTTTTTGGTAAGCTAACTAACAGTTAAATCATATATTTATCTTTGTCTAATTGGAAGGAGAAACAAAGAGAGACGTATGATTTAACTATTAGTTAGCTTACCAAGAAGTTGAAACAACCGGCCCTTAAACATTTAAATTCTTGGTGACTCTGCAGTCCGAGCTCTGCCGACTGCTTAATGGAATATGCGTCACTGTTTTGCGCGGTTGTTGCGTCCAGGCCTTCAATTGAATTCGTGAACGCAGGCGTACGTCGATGCACATCGGCGCGGTGTGGCGCGGGGTGCCTTTGAGTGTGTGTATCGGAGTGTATCGTGGAGGATGCGTGCGAGGGGTCTGCCGAGCGAGGTAATGACTGGAGCTTCCTGCCGTTCACAAACTGCGAAGGAAGGGAGACGTCCCCCGTGCAGGATATCCGACATTTAATCTGATTTCTGGATTACACCGCCGTGTGGACAGCGGCGGGAGGGAACATTCTCGCACCCTACGATCCTTTCTCCCTTTTTGTCTTTCTCCTTTCCGACCGAGTAAAAATAACTTGACAGACGTGAAAGACAACGATAGTCTATCTCAATGCAGACGCAGTTCGGAAAGATTCCAATTTTTTAAAGACTGATCGGATAATTGAAGACTGCATTAAAATTAACACACAGAGTTCTTAATCACGGTTGCCATCTTCAAACTAGTATTCTGCCGGAGATGAATCTTGAAAAAGAAAATAGTTACATCTATATAATGTACGTGCCATTTTCGATTTTGCCATTTTTCTTTTCTTGCTTTTTCTAAAAAAGGTTATCAAAATTAACCTTATCTTATAGATGCTAACAAGCATCTATAAGATAAGGTTAATTATCTTATAGATGCTTGTTAGCATCATTATTATTAAATTGATTAGCAATTTAATATTGTGATATTACTATTCTGGTTCAATT
>NJRQ01000251.1:75126-88899 GCA_003063805.1 Aphaenogaster ashmeadi | reverse complement strand
TTTCCGTCTGCCGGAGAGCCGGAGATTCGTCCAAAAAGCCGGAGTCTCCGGCCGAAAACCGGAGAGATGGCAACCGTGTTCTTAATCCTAATTAGCATAATACGATAAACATCTAAAAATATTGTACCCGTGTACGCACGTTGCATCGCACGCCGATGACTTGTGCCGCGACTTGCGTTCTCGCGGCTATTGTGCGATGCGCGTTACCGGGCCGTGTGCTTCCAAGACTTCCGGTTTCACGACAGACTGTAGGCCTCCTTCCTGCAACCGTGGGAGATCGCGGGATCTCTCGGCGGTTCTACTCGCGTAGCCATGCTTAATTGGCAGCGCCCGGTGCAACAGGCGCCCCGCTCTCTAATCGCCGTTATATCAGCGTAAAAAAATATATGGTTATCTAGAGACGCGGAGAGGGACTTTTGGATCACGTTACTTGATCGCGCGACGGCTCTCACGCGGCGAGATGATTCCACGCGCGTTCGTTCGCGCGCGTGAACGCGCGCTCAACGACTTTTGCACCCGAGTATCACGCGTAGCGCGATACGACGGAGAAGATTTCAACAGCGGCACGTGCGATAACTTCAAGGTTTCGCCCGTCGAAATTCGTGAAAGCGTGCTTGAAGTCAAGTGCACGCTATAGCAAAATAATGCAAATTCTGCGCAATAAAAAAATAATGTAACTTCTGCTCTTGAGCCCAAAATGATAAGTATGAAATTATAAATTTTATTTTATTCAATTTAATTTATTGTCCAAAAATATTAGGATTCGTGATATATAATAAAAAATTAACCAAGTAAACGGGCTAATGCGAATCCTATCGTTTTGACGTTCTATATTATACACCAGTACAGCTTTATCCGTGTGACTCTAACAAGTGTTTTATTGTATTTAATTATTTAATTTATTTATTAACGTGTTTTTCCGCACATTCGGACCGGATTTCCAATATGTTTTTACTTCTTGACCGATTCTTACGCTTTGTTTCATCTTGCATCTCGCGGCAGCTTAAGTTCTTTACATCTTCTACCCAGCTAAGTAACTGGAGTGGACGACAGTGATGGTCAGTATTCCATTCAACGTAAAGGCCCTTCACCTGAGTTTGTCACTTCGGGATGCAGGCAGAAACAACTGAGCTTTTCCGATATATGCGTAATTAGTTTTTTAATGTATGACGTTATTTAATAATCTACGACGATACTGAGGATGGCTCAAAAGTGAGCCGAAACGTTTATTTTTTCGTATTTTTTATGTATATATATTTATTATTGAAATACAACAGCGCACTGTTAACCGCGCGCGATTCGCATTAGCCCGTTTACTTGGTTAATTTTTTATTAATTTATTGTGTATTGTCAAAAATTACACCGAAGTCAAAAATTATGAAAATATGCAAGAGATGAGGCATCAGCAATGCAGCTGCTACAAAGTCTACCTAGAAGATACAATAAATGTTCTTGTCTCTCCCTTATATACTTTCAACTTTCGTCAAGTGTCGAGCAAATTACGCTTGTGGATGCGAACGGGGTTTAGAAGAGAGATGCACGTCGTCGCATACAACCGCATACGTCGCGGTGGGGATCGGCGTGCGTCGCGCGTTCTCCCACGGAGACGCCTTCGCCTTGTTATGCAGTCGTAGTCATTACGCCGCCTGTCCATTCCCGGAACTTCGTTAACTCTTGTCCTTAAGTTAGAATAGAAGCGCCGCGATCCCTAATTAACGTAGGCAGAGACGAAGGGAAGAAAGATACATATTTACGAGGCGCTCGGCGCATCTCCTTCGCGACACACAGATATTCGCGGGTAATTCTCTGGCGACGTTACGAGCAAATGAAGCTATCCTTGTCGTTGGAAACACAGGAAGGCCTTAATGACTCGCGGGAAATTTACTTGCGAGAAATATTGTACACGTTTCGTACGAACAATTGCAAAACAGCGCGACTCCCTCGTCTTTCAATCAATCATCTCTGCGGGAAATGATAGCCTTAAGTCCAACTGTATATATCACATATAAATCGTAAATCATTTCGATTTTTCCTTTTCTGTGAGAGAAACGCACCGTCTCGAATGTGTCGTGCGTAGCGCAGCCTTTTTCGTCCCGATGCGCGATGGTTCATTTGCGTTGCACTGCACTGAGAGAAAACGAAATAGTTCTGGCAACTATAATTTGGCAACTTTGAAATTTAAGTAGTTGCAACTAGTTTTACGAAGTAATATATATAGGAACTAAAGTAGTACTCTGAATACTATAAAAATATAGTCACGCTAACTACATTTGTGAACTATTAATTGATAGTGAAATAGCGACTCAACTATAATTATACACGGAAAAAACAATAAGGTTGCCACAACCACAATAATAGTAACATTTGGTACAGCCACGTCCTGTGTTTGTGACAACCACATTGATGTGAAGGCAACTATATGCATTTGGTACAGCAAACATAGTGAATGTTGAGACAAACATAGTGAATGTTGAGACAAACATATATAGATGCACTACACAAAACAATGTGAATGTGACAACCACAGGACGTGGCTGTACCAAATGTTACTATTATTGTGGTTGTGGCAACCTTATTGTTTTTTCCGTGTACAGTTATATAAACTTCATACAAGTAAGATATTATGACAACAACATTTTTCCAGTTTAGACAAATATTTAGACAAATATGTAGTTTATCCAACGATTTACTATAAATGGTTAATATTACTATGTTTTCTTAGTTCATATAACTTATTTGTTGTTGTTACTGCAACTTTATAGCACATAGTTGAGGCGCTATTTGTCCACAAATTTCTAGTTGCTGATACGACTTTTTTCTCTGAGTGTGCGTATCAAAATGTAATGTGAGATATCAATGCAATTAAAAATTATACATCGAGCAGGAAACATTTCTCTGCTCGCGTTTATTTTTTATAAATATAATTCTTCACATAATTTTTATATAAAAGCGAAATAATAGAATCTTTACAACAATATTTCGAACCTCTTTAACTCGAAATTCGCTAATTCGAAAACCTTTATAATTTAAATTTGTATTCACTCCTTACGGCTCCTGGGTACTCGCCACGGCCATATTGGATCGTGACGTCAGAAGCGAGAAATGACACGCTGAGAATTCTTGAGTGCCATTTTTTAATGAAAAGATATTTGGATAAAAACACATTTGAGATCGCTTTAGCACACTTCTAAAATTGTCCGAAAACTAACCATTTCCCTTGACATATAAACAGCCATAAAATAAGTGCAATACAAAACCTAGTCATGCTCCTGCACATAAACCTGCGTAAACTGTCAAGGGAAAAAGTTAGTTTTCGGACAATTTTAGAAGTGTGCTAAAGCGATCTCAAGTGTGTTTTTATCCTAATATCTTTTTATTAAAAAAATGGCACGCAAGAATTCTCAGCGTGCCATTTCTCGCTTCTGACGTCACGATCCAATATGGCCGTAGCGAGTACCCAGGAGCCTTACACTCTTTGACTCGAAACACTTAATAAACCTGTATAATTTGAATTATTATTTGTTCCCTTAGTTTTCGAGTTAAAAGAGTTCGAATGTAATTTATATATAATAATATAAAAAAATAGAACAATAAAATGAGATTTTCTCTAAGTGTCACATAAATATGCTTAATGATAAAGCTGTAAATTGCCAGTTAAAAATAAAATTCACGTTTAACCCAACTCTGTTATTGAAACGCGAGAAGTGTCGCGGCTACGTCGAAAGTGAAATGACGAATTCGATCGCTTGCGATAATTTATTCGACTCGGTCAACGTCCCACGAGCTCGGATTCATAACGCAAGTATACGGTGGATGCCCGTGACACGTTCACATGACCCTTTTCCGCGGCGTCACAGTTCTCATGAAACACTAGACGCGTATGTGAATGGGAGACGTGTCGTTACGATACTTCCGGCGGATAACTGTGTGACACGAACAATATCAGAACGTAAATAAGAGTACGCGGAACTCCGGTAAGAGAAGCCACTTGCAATCATTCTTTTGTCGAAAAAAAACAATATTATTTAAATTACAAGATATAAAGATGTTTTTAATTATTTTATTTAAAGAATACACCAACTTATTTATTGCAACGCCACATAATTATTATAATATTTAGACAATAACTATAATAAAAGGTAGTTAGAAGTATATCTTGTAATAATGTTAATATTGCAGTTTTATTATAAGTACTTTTTTCGAAACTTTGAAAAAATACAATTTTAACGAGGAAAGCAATTTGCAAACATTGTAGATGCACTTTACTCGCTGACTCACTAACAAAGTTGCATAGTTAGGCATTCACAGTAGTATATCGCGAGACCAGACGGGCGCTTGAATCATCAACGGATATTGCGCAATGAGGAACATAAAACTCACAGCGGAAAACTTATTGAAGCACACGTCGAGAATTGCCCAAATAACTTGACAATCCTCAACATAACGAAAACAAATATCTTACGTGATCAACCAAATTGTCGCGGACGAACGATAAAATTGCGCAGCCTAAAACGAGTGAGAGCATCTGCGGAAGTCGGGTTCGTGGGAGTAGGCACTCGGAGTCACGCGGATGTTACGCAGCAGCAATGATCACGCGAATAAGCACGAGAGGAAAATGCGCGCCGAAGATGTTATGTAAAAAAGAAAAGGAAAAAAAACATCGTGGAATTTTACCGATAGGTACAAATAATTGAACGATGAAATTATAATCGCGTTGACTCGAGATGCAATATGCGAATTTCACAAAAAACGACGACGGTAACTATTAGATATGCGTAACAGCAGGCCGCAACCCATCTCAACAAGTACGTTGTTTTGTTTATCAGTAAAATGCATCTTGCATATATGTGCTACGTAACGGTGTCCGCGTATTAATCGAAGGTAAAATCGATGATAAAATATTCCATTTGTTAAAGTTAGAAAATTTTTGACGTAGAACTACGTCTTTCCCGGGGGGTCTGGGGTAACTTCAGTGGCATGAGTGTCATGTTTTCTTGTGACAAACATTTATATTAAAGGAAAATATACTTTATTATATTGTTTTTTAAAGCTCTCAATGTCAACATTATGCCCCTGCAATTTATTTTGGCGGTTCTTTTTTTTAGAATTTAATATTTTCAATTTTTAGCTTATTTTTAGCTTAAAAGAAGTAAATAAGGAAGATTAGCGAAAATTTAGACCAACAACGCAAAAAAAAGAAAGATTATAATAGGAAAGGAAAGAGAGAAAGACGTAGAAGTAGAAAATTGCGGCACAGAGGCGACTGTGCCCGGGAGTTTTTAAATTAAATTGCAAACGGATATTATACACGCACAAAATCAAAAATTTTCATAAAGATGTACTAATAATTGAACGATAAAATTATAATCGCGTAGACGTGAGATGCAGTATGCGAATTTCATAAAAAACGACGACGGTGACTATTATTAGATATCTGTATAATAGACCACAACCTATCTCAACAAGTACGTTGTTTCGTCTATCAACAAAATGCATTTTGCACATATGTGCCATGCAATGATGCCTACGTATTTTATCATCGAAGGTCGATGATAAAATATTCCATTTGCTAAGGTTAGAAAATTTTAAAAACTAAACTGCAAACAGATATTATACACGCACAAAATCAAAATTTTTCATAAAGATGTACTAATAATTAACCTACCATCAATTTAATTACGTTAAAATATTTAAATATTATCCTTATTATCGCAGATTACGAATGACAAAGTTATATATAAGTTATTAATATGCGTAACGTTAAAAATATGCTCGATGTTACTTATCGGTAAAGGAAAAACTCGCTCATTATTCAGACAGCTAGTGACTGATAACGCGCAATTGCATCATTGCAAAACTGCAGGCGTCGTTCGCGCGAAGAAAATTTTCCAGCGTTAAATGATCGTCGTTGCGTAACGCCGTCCGCAAGAAAAATCGCTTCGCGAGTGCACTTTAATAAACTATTCTAGCAATTATTCACATGCAAAGTTAAATACCCGGTCCAACGGTCGTATATTAGCTTTGCCAGCGTTATTGGCGTAAACGATTTTGCAAAATCAAGCGGTATCGATCGTTGCAGCGTATAAGCACGACCGCGACGAAAAATATCGCATTTTCACGCCGCGCTTCCTCGATGCCCGATAACCCGTCGGCGTCGGACCGCAGCCGACGCGTACGCGGAATCTGCCGACTCTCTCGTGATTCGCGTCCAAGTTCCACGACCTGTCCGACCTCTTGCGACACGATCCCCAGGGGAGAATGGCAATTAAGCCGATAACGATTAACGTCGACGGGGCACACAGACGCCACGCTGTGCGTCGCGCGTTATCAATATCGCTCGATTAGCCGCGAACCGGCACGTGACACCCTCCACGGACTTTGAACGCCTCGTTAAGATTGTTTACGGGGGAACCTCGTTAATGTGATCGCGCGTCTCACACTCGTTGCCACGTAATTTATGGCGGCACGTCAATGTTCAGGATAACGCCGATGATTACGAAACCGAGTGGAAACCCGCATAGAATCGCGAAACTACGGAAACTTTGCGCACGGCCAGTCGCTTGGCAAAGAGGCAGATACTATTTATCCATCAAAGAATAGCGGTAGTTGTGCTAAATCGATATTAGAATGCTATAAATATAATTGAGTACTTATAAGTTATAAATATCTGATAATATCTAAGAATATCATAGAGGTGAAAAGAAAACATTGTGAAAGAGTGCAACGTAATATTGTGGCAGGTAGTTTATAAAGACAAGATAATTTTTTGTTTTTTTGAAAGTGATAAAATTAGGCAGACAAGTTTAATTATCGTCAAACATACATTGTATGCTCATTTTATTAACCCTTTCACGATGGCAGCGTTACCGCTATACGAGACTGCGAGCCGCGGACGTCGAATCGACGAACAAAATTCGTGCCGAATTAGTACCGAATTTTCTTTGCTACAAAATTTGTTTGTTGTCTTTGTAAAAATTAAAGATATAACTTCCGCAGTATAAAGACAAAATGAAATTTATATAAAAACAATATTGTTAATAATAACAAATTACATTTTAGATGACGACTATAGTCAGCGCTAGTACCCGCACACGGAGAAAATTTTATGTTTAAAATTACTATGTATGGCAGTATAGCCGTGGACCATTGCTGGAATTATAAAAATTTTTACTATGTTGTCACAAATAAGTTTAATAATTACACTGTCCGACAAATTTACACTTTTTTTTAGACCACGAACCGGACAAGGTGATTCTTATAGATTTTTCGTCGCTGAAAACGAATCCGCAATTGAAATTGCCCTATCACGTCACGTTTTTGAGCTATTGTAGCTCAAAGGTACCTAAAAATGCCATTTTTGGCATCTTTAAGTCCAATTTTCTCAAAAACGTGACATGATAGGGCAATTTCAATTGCGGATTCGTTTTCAGCGACGAAAAATCTATAAGAATCACCTTATCCGGTTTGTGGTCTAAAATTCGTGTCGGACAGTGTTATTAATATAATAACATAGTAAAAATTTTTATAATTCCAGCAATGGTCCAAAGCTACTACCATACATAGTAATTTTTAATATAAAATTCTTTCCGTGCAGATCGTTTCGCGGATGACAATTAGAGTCGACATTAGGAATGAAAGGGTTAAATGAATCCTTGTAATATTTAGAACCTTCTTACCACTCATCTTGACATATTACAACATGTACTAATTAATAATAATAACGGAAATAAAGTAACTCTGAAAAAGATTGCTTGCTAAACATAAGATAACGGAATAAGATCGTTTGGTTGTTGCACAAATTATTATAAATTTCCGCAAGCGATAAATTGCGCATTGACTCGACAATAGCGCACGCGCGCGCGCGCGCTATTTTTATTATAAGTACGCGGAACAAAATGCGATAAGAGTGTTTCTTAAGAAATCTCCCACGAAGATCGTAGCGTTGCACGCATCGCGTTGCTCGTGCCGAGCTCGCAAAGCAAAACAAAATTTGGGCCACGGCGAGGCGATACGTAGCTGCGCGGCAGCGCTCGTTAAACCATTAAGCGACAACACGCCTCCGGGTTATCGCCGTGCTAATAAAGCCGGCTATTGTGGATACGCCGTGCCGATAAGCGCCCCGTTTTATTTCCTCGACCGATGCAGCTCCTTCAATAGCAGAGGCTACTATAAACCTGGATATATCCTTCAGTATCCGCGACATCAACGGAATAATTAAGAAATCCGCGCGCGTGACGCGATTGCCTGCCTACATCTTTTCTTAATCTGAAACGATTTTTTGTAATTCGCTAAGATTTCTCTTATGACACTTATAGCGTTTTCGATTGGGCTGGGTTTTGTAGATCCAGGTTGGGTTCCATTGTAGATCCAGGAGAATCGTCCTATCATAGTTCAGATCTGAAAGTATAATCCAATCAGCGCAAGTTATGACGTCAATAATCGCTCCGAGAGCGATCGAATCCAGCCCAATCGAAAACGCTATTACTGAAAAATATACCTGGAGGAAGGATGAAATTACGCGCACGATCGGTTTCGTGTTCTAGCGAGTGAATCACGTCTCAGCGAAGCGCCCGGGTGCTTGATCGAGGCAAGAGTCGGGTGACATTGATAGCGTTATCTTGATATTCATCGCAAAGGTGCGTAACGCGTGAGCCTATCGCTGGATCGAGATAAAAAGCGCCGATATATCGGCAAGCCGACACGAGACGCGTGTATCTTATGGCGCATGGATCTTCTGATACGTTATCGACTGTTTGACGTGTACAAGAATTTTATACACGTACAAAAACAGCATTGCTGTCAATCAATTTAACATTCGATGATACGAAAGCATCGCAAATGAAATTTAGAAATGCACGCTCAACAATACGAAGTTAAGTGCGGCTGTTAGCGCGGTCGACGAGATTTGCTATATTTTTTTCTAACGAGGTCCTTCGACCGAGAGCTTTCTCTTCTCTTCGGAACGGAGAGCGAAACTCGTTAATTTACATTACGAACCCTCGCTCGTCCCGCGATCCTGCGAGTCCGAAGGTAAATTTGCTCAGTCTGGTCACGCGCCCCGTACTTCACGCTGCACACATGCGGCATGCGCTCGCACGTCGATTCTCCGTTTACCCGTGTCATTATTAACGTGGAAGGTGGGCTGGAGTTTGCGCGGCAGTTAGTGCCGGCGACTGAGAGGCGACACAAACGAGCGCGCGATACAGAGAAGACGAAAGTCCCGAAGCGTGCGTTAAGCGCGGAATTCCGAGATGACGGGCCTTCGGCGGTCGCGTGCGCGTACAAAGTATACGAGTTGGCGTCGATTGACACGTATTAAGTCATTATATAAAAGAATCATCTCTTGATCCTAATCGTATATCGTATATCTTGACACAGTAGTAGAAGCAGCCTAGACATGGTCGGACACATATGAAAACATTAAGTGCGCGTAAATTTTATAAAATCGCTAATGATTGCGTAATGCGATATCTGTATTATCGCAGGCAGTACGTCACGCATGCTGCCACGTGCTGTGACGCTGCTTGAAAATACGATACAATGCGATGTAGAGGATGTTTGATGGCAGCGATAGTGTTCCATGACAACATCACATTGTTCCGTCCGCTTTAACTATTGGCAACGTGCCGACGTTGTCCGAAATCAGTTTAAATCAGTATGTAGAACATACAGTAATGAATGTCTCTAAAGAGGTATCTTAAACAGCCGTGAAACAGAATAGTAAATACTATTCGTTATATACACGGAAAGAACGATTTTGTTGAAATATCTAAAAATTTAGCCAGATACAGATCTGAAAATAATTATGTTGGACCATTCAAAATAATTATGTAGGACGCTCAAGCATAATGACAATGCTGCAAAAAGTTTTGACATCCTAGCAAACAGCTTTAGCGTCCTACATAATTATTTTGGATGGTACAAGATAATTATTTTCTGAACTGTATCTGACTAAATTTTTAGATACTTCAGCAAAACCGTTCTTCCGTGTATCATTTGCTGAATCCAACGCAATTCAAACATGGGAGCGTGTTTCGTTACGCAGTCACACATTACGCTTCGCATGAAACGTATCGCATTAAATGCTAATCCCGCTTGGGAATCGTTACATATTGACGACTTTCGTCTGAACCAGGCTGCCCCTGTATCGGTTATTTCGCCTTCGTTACACGTGAGTTACCTGGGTTTTCACGACATCATTAAAGTCAGGTCGGCATTAAAACGCCAAGATACTCGAATCACTGATATCACACCGAGGAAACTTGTGGCATTACCTCCGTACTTAACGATATTCCCCTTCGGCCTTTTACGACATACGGTGCACCTAAGACGGACGGTGTTCCGGGGGCGTGCATGCATAATGACGAGTAAACTTTAATTGCCAAATAATAATTAGACATAAAAATTAAATGTCCGGATGGTGATTTACGGGGCACTAGCCGCCGCCGTTGTTGGCGATAATAATTTCCACGAAAATTACGATCGGCGCCGTTTTCTCCCTCTCGGGAATAGACGCCACGCTTTCTTTCGGTACCCGCTAACGATGCCGTTCCTCCTTTCCCGGCTACTTAATTCGCGTGGTGCTTTATGCGCAGCACAAAAACTGATTAAACGATCACGCGCAAAACATGCTAATCAAGCATCTGGCTTCAAGCTGGACACTAAAATTGGAAACGCACAGTGTTATGCTAGCATAATTTGCACTTGTCATCAAGGCAGGGTTGTTCGGAAAAATCCAGTGGGTGGAAAAACCATAATAAATTCCGGTTTTTACTGTCCCGGACTTTATCCAATAGAATAAACTGGCAAGAACTATAAAAATGACTAATATGTAATATATTAAAATATATATATAACTTTCTGCAAAAAGATATTTTTGCTTTAATTAGTAAATCATATTAATCGCTATGGTTCAAAGAAAAACAAAACCAATATAATAATAAAGTATTTTTAATTCAAATTAATATGTGAAATATATTTTTAAAATAAAAACTTTGAAATAAATTATAAATGTTATTGAATTTTATATTAATTTGTAGTTTAATGAGAAAAACATAATAGTAACAGAATTAAAAATTTTTACCAATATAGATCTGGTTCGCGTTTATCATTTAGCATCTCGTAACAAAAAACTAGTTTATTTTCTACATCAATTCCTAATCTATTACAGATTTCATTTTGGATAAAAATTGTGGAAAACACTCTCTTAATTGACGCTGAACTCGCCAGACAGTTATGTAATGGAAGACAAAATTAGGGCTATAGGTCTGGAGCTGCCTATGAATTAGAATATCGATAAAAAGGTTTTCTATTTATTTTATTGTTCTTAATAGAAAAGACTAGTTTTTGCCGGAAAATATCGGTTCTTACCACTGACATGGACTTCATTCAAAAAAACGTGGAATTTTGCCAACCCTGTATCAAGGACATGTAAATATATTAAATTTACGTAAGAAGCATCATCGAAGAGAGGTGAGGCATTTGCGCAAATATTAATAAAACTACAAAATATTGTTAATATATTTATATACACGGAAAGAATGGTTTTGCTGAAATATCTAAAAATTTAGCCAGATACAGATCTAAAAATATAATTTTGTTGGGCCATCAAAATAATTACAAGATTAAACGAACTTACCTGTAAGTGAAATTCTATCGTAATTGTGTATAGCGCCTCTTCCGAAGAGATCACCAGGTAGCTCTACTTTGTACCGATGGCGCCACAGGTTCAAAGCTAAAATGAAGCTCCCTAGCCCTCTCTACGGACCGCATTCCTTGGGGGCTATGCCTCATTTTTTAAAGCGATGCTATAACTTCCAGGGACTAACTCCTGTTAGCTAAGGGATAACATGGGTGGGACTGATCTCTTCGGAAGAGGCGCTATACACAATTATGATAGAACTTCACTTACAGGTGAGTTCGTTTAATCTTGTAATTGTATTCCGCGCCTCTTCCTCGAGATCACTAAGTAGATGTTTAAAGATTGTTATGGCTGGTATGCGTTTTAGAGGGTTTGTTTTCTTTTTTTAAATATATATATATATATATATATGCTGTAAATTCTATGGTTTACAGTTGTGGTTAACATTATAATAATTCTAGTGTAGGCATGATAATATAATCTCACTACAATTCCAAAATTGTTTTTGCAAACAAATCCTTGTCCTATGATACCTTGAGATCGTAAAACTTAGCAAATGTTTTCGATTCTCTGGTCCATCCTGCAGTCTTTCGGATGGTGTCTATGCTAACGCCATTCCGTTTAGCGGCCGAGGTGGACGCGTGTCGCGTGCTATACGCAGGAAAGGTATTCGTGTCTACTCCGCTTCTTTTCAGAACTTCTTTGATCCAGCGGTTAAGTGTTTGAGTTCCGACCGCTTTATGTGGTTTTTTATAAGAGATAAATAAGACTTTTACCTTACCTCGTAGGTTTTTCGTTCGATTTATGTATGACTCTAGTGCAGATGCAGCGCAAATGCTAGTGTCTTTAGTATACGTTGGTATGACTAATAAGGGCTGCTTTCTTGTAGGTCCGGAAGTTTTGATCCGTGCTGGAATTTGTATTTCGAATTGGTTGTTTATTTTTCTTATCTGATTTATCTCAATTAAGGACAGCGTTTGGATTCTGTGGCCTGTAATCAGCGCCAGTAACGTGGTGAGTTTTAAGGATAACTGTTCTAAGGAAATTCCTTCGTTCGGAGACCATTGTGCGAGGAAATTGAGGACCACCTTAGGGTTCCATGTTGAGTCGTACTTAGGTTTCGGTGGTCGTAGGTTTGCGACCCCCTTGCAGAATCTTTTGACCATTGCATCCTGACCGACTTCCGGACCTAGAATTAATCCGACTGCTGATCTGTAACTATTGATTGATTCGTATGAAGCCCCCTTGTGGAATTCATCTGCTAGGAATCTAAGAACATCTGGGATTGAGGCTGTGAAGGAATTTATTCCATTTTCCCCGCAAAACTTCCACCATTTTTTGAATGCTCCTTCGTATTGCCGCCATGACGATTCACCAATAGACGACAGCGTAATTTCAATGGTCTCTCTGGGTTTTGCAGTCTTCAGGTTGTCCTCCAGTTGATTTCCAAACAACCACTCGTCCGTTACGGTTGCATTCAAAGTGTCTTTCATTGATGCATTGAGATTTGTCAGTATCAAAGTTTTTCTTGTCATGGATTCATCTCTTTGGACATCCAGCAGAAGTCTACTTATGTCACTCAGGCTTCCCAGCAGGCGCAGCTTGTCTACGGTATCTTCTGTTAAGACACTAGATATGATTGTGCCCAATGCTGCTAGGCATGTTGCTACCTTTTCTTGTTTAGCCACTAAGCGCGAGTCTCTGTTAATCTCCGGCTCTTGTAACGCAATTACTACTTCTGGATTTAATTTGGGGGGTTCAACAAAGGTGCAGTTTTCTGCCTGCGGATACTTTTTGCACAGCTCTGCTTTTTCTTCTTTAGAGAGTCCCTCCTTGAGGATATCTTTCCATCTAATAACGATATCTTCATGGATTGCCGGGGCTAAGGCCTTGTCTGCGCCGGAAAGTGAACATGCATTTGTTCCTGTTAAAGATAAAAGATTGGAAGTAAGGAGGTGAAGGCGCAGTGGACCCTCTATCAATTATTCAGTACTAGAATAATGATAAAAATAAAAACAAAAAATATTTTTAAAAATTGAAAACTAAATCATCAGCGATCTGGAAAACCCCCACATACCTATTTTCATGAGAAAAAAATTAATTTTATTGTCTGTTAATAATTTTTTGTTGTC